>CM059199.1:76365475-76516609 GCA_030323885.1 Branchipolynoe longqiensis | reverse complement strand
GGGGCATGTGATATGTCACGGCCCACCAGCGGGACGCCCAATGGAAGGTAACCATGCCAAAAGTAGCCAGATAACACACCACACAGCTACATACAAGCCTATGACATGTAAATATGAGTAGGCTAGTCTAGTAATAAGAGTAGAAAAAATATATACATATATGCCACGAAAAAAAAAAAAAAAAAATATAGGCTAGTAACCATACCAACCAATTATCTATCTGCTGGTGGTGTGGGTGGTGTGGACAAGCCAAGAGAAATCAATACAGGTAATGAAGGCAAGTAGGTAAAGAGTGAAAGTAGGAGAGTGAGATGCCTTGATTTATTATCTTATATAGGTTTCTAGAATCCAAGATGGCAGTGGTCACATGGGTTGATCCACCAATCAGAGTTCAATCTGTTGTATCCAAGGCCTTGTTATGCTGGCTACAGTGCCTTGTAGTGGCCAATGATCCATAAATAACACCATGGGGGGAGGGGTATGTGAGGTGACTCCTCCAAAGACTATTCTAGGAAGTGACACTCCTCCAAAGACTATTTTACTATACAATGTCTATACCTAATGAGTAATAGTTTACCAACTCCACATATCCCTCATATGCCTTTGGATTTTATATATCACCATTTACCATTATATAGACAAGTTGCAATTTATTATAGTAGTTTCACATATATCCTCATGCCATTAGATTGGACAATTTTACAGTAAGATAACACCAACACTACAACTGGCCAGCATTGATAACAAGCCTGGGTACCCGGGCCTATATCCTATGGACAGTATAAATACAGCCTCAGTGAACAAATATTTTAAAAAAATCTATTTTATAAGTCATTGGTTTGACTCGACTCGAAACCGAATTCCCCATCTCCCACACGTGAGGCCCGCGCTCGACGGATTCAGCCACCGCGCCCAGTCATGGAGCCAAATGGCCAAGTAAAGACGAGAAATTAACCTAGTATTAGTAGACATACATATATGTCACACGGGCTTTCTACTATTCAGGTTACACACGGGACATCTATCTTAGATGGGTTTCAAATTAGACGAAACCTCATAGTGGCTGAGTCTATTTTACAATTAGTCTACAGTACGTAAGTTAAATGGTCTGAATAGTGTAAAGAGGATCTTAGTTAATTAGTAAAGATGCATATTCTGAGAGAAAATTGGGAAAAAACTCAAAACTGAGATAAATATGTAAATTGATTGTTGTAATCTACCTTGCTTCAGCTTGAAATAACATTTATTTTAAATGGCTACGTTTTGACATATTTTAAGTGAAAATATGTAATATTAGTTTTGGCAAGCAGATAATTGTTTTGGTTTTGAAAATGCTATGATTTATCTGACTATGCAGCTTTAACTAAATTGTCAAATGGATTGGCTGAATGAGTTGAGCAGCCACTTCCCGTTTTGGTAGGTCGTGGCATTCGAACCCACCCAACCCAGGTTCGAACCCTGGCTGAGTTAAACCAATAATATAAGTTATATTTCTTGTCGCTACTGTAATGGCCCATGGCCCTCCGACTCTCTCCCTGCCATGCACACATGGAAGAACGCTAAGATCCAATATCAGTACGCTTCAACTTGGTTTATTGAACCAATCTGATCTCCGCGGCATCCACAGTCATCTGAGCCGCCAGATCCCACATCGACGCTATAGGTGGGGTGTGGGATGAGCTAGCCACACGCAGTAGAGGGCAGCCCAGTCGGGGTCTGCCTGGTGGCTAGCAGTGTAACTGCATAGGTGTGCGGCGTAGTCTCTGCCACTACCACGTGGTAGTAGAGCTATGTACAGACTACTACACTACCTAGCCTGGCGTTTGGCACTACTAGGATAGGACAAGGAACAATGGAACGAGGAAGACAGTTGTTCATGATAAACATTCCCCTGCTTAATTAACAAATTGTGACCTTACTATAAAAAGGTTCTATCTGACAAAAGTGACCGGTGGGCGTGGGTAGTGTGGTGATAACAGGGAGTCTAGATGGTGTAATGGTTAGCACACTAGCCCAGAATGCAAAGAGATGTGGGTTCGAGTCCCTCTCTAGGCGCAATGTTTCCCTTTTTCATCACCCCTCCCACGATACTAGTGTAGTAGTCTGAACATGAGCTCTACTATCACGCGGTAGCAGCGGAGACTACGACGCCATCAGCGCAGTACCATTACACTGCGCTAGATGGCGGCACGGGTCACCACCGGTCAGACCCCAACTGGGCTGACCTCTACTGCGTGTGGTTGACCCACCCCCCCACACACACCTATAGAGTCGATGTGGGATCTGGCGAGTCAGGGGGCGGGTCAGACAACTACTGACGCCGCGGAGAGCAGATGGTTCAATAAACCAAAGGTGAAGCGTACACTCTATTGAATCTTGGTGTTCTTCCGTGTGAGCGAGAGAGTCGGAGGGCCGTGGGCCATTACATTGGTGCCGTGAGCCAGCTCACCTTCTGCGTAAGGGGTGAGTATTGGACCTGGGCCATGGACTCCGAAGGTAAGGTCTCTTCGTAATATTTTATTATGGAAGGGGCGACGGCAGGTCAACTGCGCAGTGGGCGTCAGTACCAGACTGATGGTACGGGGCGTCCCGACGCGGTGGGACTGCCGGTGGGCGCGGACGCTTCTGTGGTGAGTACACTGCACCGCGCTCATGATACACCTGTTGGGAATGTTGATGGTAGGACGTCCATTACTAATGCAGGTGCCGGCGTCATAGGGGACCGCCGCCAGGGGTCAGTGTGTGGGGGGGGGGTGTAGCCACTCGTGCACTGGGGCCGGTGCGGTCGCCTGCGGGTGCTGAAGGCGTTGATAGTTATTGGGCGCAGTTAGCGCGGCTGAGTGCCACGCCGCCGCCAGGCATTGCGCCGTTGTTTACACCGGCAGTGAGGCATGGTGGTGGGGGTGGTACGCAGTTGGGCACGCGTTCTGATGGTGGTGGCGCAGCATTGGGTAATGTTGCGCCATCGACTGCGGCGCAAAATGTTCTCTCAGTTGATGATAATGATACTGTGGGGGGCATTGCGGGGAGTGCTGTGAAGGGGGGCTTCGCTCTTAATGCTATGCGGTCTCTGTCGATCAATACTGATTCGGGGGCGGGTGTACATGAGGGTAGCAGTTCGATCGGGTATCGCGATGACTTAGGTCGGGGCGTACGCGGGAGTTCTATGCGTGAAGTGCCGCTGGAGTATTCGCCGTGGGGGAGTTCAGCTGTCCGTTCTGTGGGGATGGGAGCTGGACGTAGTGATCCCCGAGTTCCCTGTCGTAGGGAGGTTTTCCCGTCTTTGGAGACAGGGCTCGTAGCCGATGACTCGTTGACATATGGGTCGGAGCATGATTCGGTTATGGGTCGTACGGTTTCGGGATCGCAGTCGGAGGGGGAGCGTCAGGATGTGATGCGTATCCGCCGCCTGCGAGCTTGGAAGCGGGTCCAGTTTGAACGGATGGCGGAGGAGAGGAGGGCGTTGGATGATATGAGAGTTTCCAATGCTGAATCCTTCACGCGCGGTTTAGAGGATCTAGACGCGGCGCGGCGCATCGCCGCAGAGGAGGTGAAATCTAACCGATTGCAGGCTGAAGAGCAGGAGGCTGCTTTCATGCAGCAGACGGTGGATTTGTCCAGGCGGGAGGCGCTGAATGTTCAGTTGCAGGGGGAGAATCAGAGATGTGAACTATTGCTAGCTGCGGAGAGGGCTGGTCTTGATTCTGCTCTGGAGATCCTTGCAGGTGAGCGCGCAGCTTTTCAGGCTGAAAGACAGGCGTTTGAGCGCGGTTTGGGGCTTGAAAATAGTGGTGCGAGGGTTACTGAGTCTACGCGGTTAGATGATCGTGAGACGCAGTATCCAGTGCCTAGTGCGCGCCCGGTTTCCGCGGGTGGCTCGCCGCATTTGCCGGCGCCTTCTGAGGGGGGCGGTGGTGGAGGTGGGGGTCCGAGGGAGCCGGGGCCCTCTTCTGGGGATAGTGGTTCTCGGGGAGGAGGTTCTGTGCAGCATCGGAGGGGTGTTGTTCAGGATTCCGTATACGTGGGTAGGACTCATGAGGAGGTACGGAATGAGAGGATTCCTGACCAGGAGGGTTTAGGTGGTGACGCAGTGCCCATTGCGTCATTGCCTGGGCTACCTGTGGGTCGCCAGTACTCAGTGGAAGAGATGTGGTTGTTCCGGAATCATCCTGCAATAATGGATGTTATTCGGGAGCCTGCTTCGATTGGGGGGGGGGGGCCGGATGGGAGTCATGTAATCGGGATACGTTAGAGCTGGATGAGAATGTTTTAAGGTATCCTGTGGCAGGTTCTGCGCGTATTCCGACGCTGCGTCCTAAGCCATTCACGGGTATTAAGCAGGAGTGGAATATCTGGTGGCGGGACTTTACGTTGGATATGCGGTCAAACATGTGGGATGAGAGAGTGGCTCTCATTCAGCTGTTGCCTCTGTTGAGGGGGGGGCCAGCGCAGGACTGCGTGGACGCGTGGAGGCGTCATGGGTTAACGACGATGAGGGAGTTGCTTCCTATCATCTCGTATAAGTTCCGACCAGTGGACCCCATGGCACGCTGGTATCAGTGGAAAAAGCGCGTCCAGACTGCTCGTGATGGATCGTACCGGGCGTACGGTCTGCAGCTGCAGGTTGATGGGCGTGAGGCTGCGAGAGATACTGGGATGAGTGAGCGTGCGATCGAGACTAAGATAGTCGAGCGTTTCGTGTGCTCACTCATAGATCCGGGGGAGCAGCGTGCCGCCTATGACCGGTGGCGGCCGGGCAAGTCATCTCTGGAGGAGATGTTTGAGGTAGTCGACGATTACTGCGCCAAGGCACTGCGTGCTGGGCGGTCGGCTGCGGTGGAGGCTATTCGACTATCAGATGAGTCGGATAGTGAGTTCGAGGTGGAGGTGGCTGCGTATAACGCGCCGCGCGATCCTCGGCGTGGTGGCAGTGGTGGTTTCTCTCGGGGGAGTTCTGGGGGGAGCTATCGCGGTGGTAATTCCTTCCGCGGTTCGTCGGGTGGTGGCTATCGTGAGGGTGGCAATTTCCGTACGGGCGCGGGGGGGGGGGTTATCAGTCGCCGCCTATCACTAAGGCGCTGGTCCAGGGGTGGATGCGCGATATGATAGGGGAGCAGAAATCTGCGGGGCAGGTAGCAACAGGTGGGGCTAACTCATCTGGGTTATCTGCGCGCAGGCGCGTGGCTAAAAAGGATACGCGTGCTCGGGATCACGAGTGTGGTCGTTGCTTTGCTTTCGGTCATTGGCCTATACAATGTACTGGAGTAAAACGTACTCTCGAGGAGGCTGTGATAGCCGGTGATCGCGAGGGTAGGGACAACTCAGGTGTTGATAGGGCGAGGTTGGCGCGTCTCCGTACAAACAGGGACGTTAAGGCTAAGCCGCAGTTAAACGCCTAGGGTTGGACCATTTGGGCGTAGGCCCAACCCAATTGGCAAGCCCGGATACCGCCAAAGCGGATGCGGTGTTGACTATCAAGGAAGCCGGTGTGCAGTCTGATGCTAGCGCGGGACCGCCGGTGATCGCCCCTGGTGATTCTATCCCAGTGGAGTCGGTATTGTGGGATGGCATGGAGCAGATAGCGCGTTGCGTGTCTGCTTTGGCTCCCGCACCTTTGGACGACTGTATGCAATTTATAGTACAGCGTCAGGGGTGCGACCTGTCTCACCCTTGTGGTAAACGCTTATTCGTGGATTCCACTTTCTGGACTTTGGACGGAAAACGGTGGTATGTGAGAGTGTGTGTTAGAGGGACTATCGGGTATTTTTTAATAGACAGTGGGGCTGCGGTCACATGTGTTGGACGAAAATTCTTCGATAAGTTGGACGGTGATAAGGTGTTTTTCGATAATAGCGTGAAGCCTGTCACTGTCACCGGTGCACCACTCAAGCAGTACGGACAAGCCATACTATCTCTGGAGATCGGGGGGAAAATATTTCATTATGCCCCTACTGTTTCCGATATTTCAGAAGATGGTATTTTGGGTGCGGAGTTTTTGGAGTATTATGGTTGTGAACTGCGTCAAGCGGGCAGCTTATATCTTCAATATCCGTATCAACTCACGGTGCAGTGTGAATTGCGTCGCGATAGTCAGACTGTGTCTGCTGTTGCGCAAGATATTCGCATTGCTCCGATGACCGGCTGTGATGTTAAAATATCAGCTGTAGGGGTCGACGGTGATCACCAGAGCCTATTTGAACCGATGGTCGCAGAATTGCATGAGCTGGGATTGGTAGGTCAGAATACGCTGGTGTGGAGTCCTGTTGGCTCGGTCGTGCCGTTGTTTAATCCAAATCGTTATGCGGTTAGGTTACGTAAGGGTACGACTATCGGGGTGTTGGGTGAAGCTACTGACTTTGGTGATGTTCATTGTGAATACGCTAAGGCGGGGTTGACCAAACATGCCGGTGTAAACATTGCTTGCGGCAACGAGGTCATTGAGTCAGCTGTTGGCGCAGTTGACCCAGTGGGCGGGGTTGGCGTGGGGCGGTGTTGGGCGGCCAGCTGTTCGCAGTTACCTGGTAATTGGGGCAGTGGTTGGCCCGAACTGCGTGTCGCGCGGGCGGCGCAGTTGGATTGCCCCTCTAGTGTTGTGAGTAGTAGAGGGGAAGTGGGCGTTGCTGCATTGGGGGAGGTTGCCGATGTGGTTACTTTTGGTACGACGGAGGAGTGCGTGGCACCTTCTGTGGTATCTCGGTCCCTCGATGGGAGCTTGCCTGCCCATCTTATACCTTTAGCTATGGGGTGTGAGGTGGTTGATGAGTCTGATCGCTCGCGGGTGGTGGAATTTTTGGGTAGAAATATCCAGGGTTTCGCAGTGCCTGGTGAGACATTGGGCTGGACTGAGGTGGTGAAGCATGGCATTGATGTCGGTGAGTCTGCTGCTTTTAGGATTCCCTATCGGCGTTTCGTGCATTCAAAGAAAGAGGCACTGGAGACGGAGCTGCATAAGCTGCTAGATAGTGGGGTGATTAGAAGTAGTGATTCGCCGTGGAGTTCACCTGTCCATTTAGTCAAGAAAAAAGATGGTTCTATCCGTTTTTGCATTGACTATAAAAAACTCAATACTGTGACGCGGAAGAATGCTTACCCATTACCGCGCATAGACGAGTCGCTCGAGAGTTTAGGGGGTAATGAGTGGTTTTGCACTCTGGATCTGCAATCTGGGTATCATCAGGTAGCAATGAATCCGGAGGATATTGCTAAGACTGCTTTTAGCACTCACTTAGGCTTATTCGAGTGGAACGTGATGCCGTTTGGGCTTTGTAATGCTCCAGCCACGTTCGAAAAGATGATGACGGATATGCTAGCTGGTCTTCAGTGGAAGATCTGCTTGGTGTATTTGGATGATATCATTGTCTTTGGTCGGACACTGACCGAATGTCGGGATCGGCTTCAAGCAGTGTTCGATCGTTTACGTTCCTATGGGCTGAAACTCAAGGCTTCAAAGTGTAGACTTTTTAGGCGTGAGACGCAGTACCTGGGGCGGGTGGTTTCTGCGAAAGGGATTAAGGCAGACCCGGAAAAGCTCTCTGCAATTGCGGGGTGGCCCAGACCTGAGGATATGAAGGAAGTGAGATCATTTCTTGGGTTTGTGTCATATTATCGCGATTTCATTGCTGATTTTGCGCGGTTGGCTGTTCCTTTGCAGGACTTGGTCGTTACCGCGAAAAAAATAAAATTTGTGTGGGGCGACGCTCAGGAGGCGGCATTTCTGGGCTTGAAAGGTGCCTTTACTCAGACCCCAGTGCTGCGATATCCGCGGGCGGTGGGGCGGTTCATTCTGGACACTGATGCGTCGGGGTTTGCGATCTCAGGCGTGTTGAGTCAGGTGCAGGATGGGGTGGAGGTCCCGTTGTCTTTTGCGAGTAATAAACTTAATAAAGCGCAGCGGAATTACTGCACGACGAAGCGTGAGTTAATGGCTATCGTCGTGTATAGCAGGAAGTGGAAACATTTCTTGATAGGGTCGGATTTTATTATCCGGACTGATCATCATTCTCTCCGTTGGTTGTTGAATTTCAAGGAGGCGGAGGGGATGATGGGGCGTTGGTTGGCCACTTTATCTGAATACGGTGTGACGAATGAGCATATTGTGTACAGGAAAGGGGTGGATCATATCAACGCAGATAGTCTGAGTAGAATCCCGGTGCGTAAGTGCGGCCGGGGTGATTGCACGGACTGTGGCGCGCATAATTGTGTACTCGCAGCAATTTCTGCGATGCGTCTGGCGGACATAGATGATGATGAGCTTTGGACGTTATCAGAGGTTCGCTTGGCGCAGCGCCAAGATCCCTCCATACTGCGTGTAATTAAGTGGTTGGAGGTGGGCCGCTCGAAACCTCTGCGTGACGAGCTGGCGGTGGAGAATGCAGAGACTCGTAAGATTATAAATCAATGGGATCTGTTGGAACTGCGTGAGGGTGTGCTCTGCAGGTGGAAGGTAGTGGGTGAAGACCTACGCAGTCGCCTGCAGATCGTCGTGCCGTTTGCATTGCGCGATGATGTGTTGTTGTTTTGTCATGGGCATTCTACAGCTACGCACTTTGGGCGTGTTCGTTCCACCAAGCGTTTGGCTTGGCGGTTCTATTGGCCTGGCATGACTTCTGATATTAGGCGGTGGGTACGCACTTGCCATAAATGTCAGGTGGTTAAGCCAGGGGAGGGGATCGCTAAGTTACCGTTGACTCAGGAATTGTCTGGGCATCGGTGGCGCCGTCTAGCGTGTGACTTTGTGTCAGGGTTTAAGACGACGTCTAGGGGGAATGTGGTGATGATGGTAGTGCAAGACTATTACACTAAGTACGTGCAAGTGTACCCCTTAAAAGATCACACTGCACCCACTGCAGCGCAGGCGTTGGTGGATAACTGGGTTTTGATATTCGGTGCCCCGATGCGGATCCATTCGGATCAAGGGAGGGAATTTGAGTCCACACTGTTCCAGTCCATGTTGCGCTTGTTGGGCGTTAAGAAAACGCGTACGAACCCGTACTGTCCACAATCGGATGGTATGGTGGAGCGTTTTAATAAGACGTTGATATCTGCGTTGGCTTGTACCGTGAATGACTTTCAGGATGATTGGGATTTACAGGTCAAGTTTGTGGCACACGCATATAACTGTACGGAGCACGCATCTACGGGTGTGACTCCGAACAGGTTACTATTTGGGGAGGAGCTCCGACTGGCAGCTGATCTGCAGTTTGGGGTGGTGAATCGTCAAGTAGATCGGCCTTGTGAGATCGTGTTTGTAAGATGGTTGGAGCATTGCTTTCACCACGCGTATAGCGCAGTTCGCGATGCTTTAGGTCGGGCAGCGGTTCGTCAGAAATCTGACTACGGGCCTGCTGCGTGGCGCCAGTTCAAAGTGGGGGACCGGGTGGTGCGGTATCATGCGCCGCTAGCTCGGGTCAAACTCGCAAAGAATTGGGATGGTCCCTTTACTATAACGGAAGTTGTCTCTGACACCACAGTTATTATGAAGGGCAAGGATGGTAAATACCGTAAATCTAACGTTAGACGTCTTAAGCTTTACACCGAGCAGATGGCTAGAAACGTTGGACCATCCTCCTGGCTGGATGCACATGTAGGGGACGAGCCCGCACCTGCGAGGGTGGAGGCTGGCACTATAGATGTGGTTGGTCAGAAGAAAGTACCTGGGCTTCCAGTTACTGCGGGGGAGGCTATGCGCCCTAGGCGGCATAGGCCTGATAAACGGAAAAATAAACGTCGGCGTCGTTCTAGATCAGTGTCTGATGTCGATAGTATTGTTTCTGTACGCAGTGGCTCGGGTAGTGACAGCGACTTTGTACCAGTTGGACAGGGGTCTGATGTGGGTTCAGATGCACCGCCTCTGCGGCGATCTGAGCGTTTAGCATTACGACGCAGATAACTGGTATGGGGTGGGGTAGTAGGTATTAGGCTACTCCACCCTGGTGTTGTCTGGTCTCCAGGGGTTGGTTGTACATAAGATACGCTGATCCCTGTCACACAACGAGTTACGCAGTACATATGTTCAGTTAAACTTTCCTACGCAGTTATTTTGAGGGTAGTAGGGAAAGACCGGGGGCCCCGGGGGCGCCAATGAATGGGCGCAGTTACTACTGTTCTGCGTAATGCCTCTGCCTAAGCCGTGTGTTGATTATCTGCTATTTCTTGGGTAACGCGTGGGGTAGTTGACGGGGCGTACTGCGTATGGCTATAGGTGCCGCGGGGAGTGTTTATGTGTGCTGCGGGCATGGGTTCGTAGCTGGTTATACTGTGCAGTTGGGCGTATCTGAGCCACTTATAGCATGTGCGTGTAACCGGGCGAGGGGTTGTTGACGCTACGCAGTGCGGTTTGTTGTTATTGGGCACTGCGTGAGTGGCGGGGACCTGTTGCCGGGGGTGGCTCGGTATTGTGCAATGGCTGGCGGGCCACGTGGTAGAGCTAACTAGGTCACGCCGACATTCTGCAATGACTGCGGGGGGGGGATTCTCCGGGGCCACGTGGTGCGGTGACGTCAGCGGTACTGCGGGGCCGGGGGAGTGCCGCCGTCGGGTGATTTGATTGGTTCCTATGTAGGTCGCGCGGGGTGTACCGGTGGCGAACCTGGTGTTTCGCGAGTGAGGTAAGCGCTCTCTGGTTGGTTCGTCGGCTGGACTCTGCAGTACTGCGAGGGAGCACGTGGAGTTATTCACTCTACCGGCTGCCGGCGGACGAGGTGGGTGTTTTTGTTCTTGTACAGTTACCCATCTCACGCATACTCTGTATTGTGTTTAAGTTGTCCATTTGTACATAGAGTATTGCAAGGCCGGCCACGTCTGTGTTTGTCTGTGCGTTTAGGCGCACAGGCCGGACACAGCGTGTGCGGCGATCGTTGGTGGTGAGGGAGACACGGCTGAGCTGCCTGCGCAGTTCGTCGTGTTTCTGTCATGGCCGACGATGAGTTAGCTTCGCCCGGCTCCCCTTTACGGGAGGCCGAGGCTGACACTTCTCTCGATCGTCTCTTTGCAGAGGTTGAGGGTAGCGACAGCGGGGATGTATCGTGTTTAGGCACGATTAGACCTTTAGGCGGTGGGACGGTTGCCTTAGCAATGTCTCCATCGCTGTCTAGCCCGCTGCTGTCGCCCGTGTTGACGGTGTCCAGAGGTCCTCGGAGAGGTGCGGATGTCGGGTCAGTTTCTCCATTAGGGGTTGCTGGCCTGTCGCTGCGCTCTCCTGAGGTGCTGTTGACACCGCAGCGCGTGTCCTCTAGGGTAGTGGCTGATCGGACGACGGTTAGTTCTGACGAGCTGGCACGCTTTAGAGCGTGGCAGGCCGATCAGGCGATGACAGTCGGGTCAGCGTGTTCATCCCGAACGGATCCATTCTCCCTTAGCCCAGCTGATGGGGGGGTGGCCCAGTCTCTCGGCGGTGGTTCGTCTGGTTCACGCCAGATGGTACCACCAGCCGCGGTTGCTGGCCGACCTCTTGCGGATACGCCCGTGAGCTCTGGGGTAGTAGGGACTAGCGCCTCTGGGCAGCTGGTTCTGGCTCCTCATGACAGCGGGCGGATAGCAGGGGGAGGTTCTGGGGGTGCGATGGACGTAGACCCGGTGTTATCTACCCCGGTTGTGGGCGGTGAGCAGCCAAGGCCTCCTGCCCCTTCCACAGGTGCCGTAGCTCTATCGGAGGCGCAGGTGAGAACTGCGGTGCGGAAAGCAAAGGCTTCCATACTGCGTGACACTGGTTCTCAGCCTGTGGAGGAGAAGGCGGAGATATCGCCTAAGGTGTCGTACGGATCGCAGGATTATCGCTATCGGAATAGCGATGGATCACTGCGGGACGTACCAATAGACCTGGACGTCGTGGTGACTCCAGCCTCAGGTGGGTCGGGTCGCGAATGCTCGTCGGAGTCGGTCGCCTCTGCTGCCGGGGTTGTTCCATCGGGACAACCTGGGGCATCGGGAGGAGTGACTGGGACTGCGACTGGGCGAGTAGCGTCCATGATCGCCTGTTGGCGGAATCACGGTCAGTTTGGGGTTGAGCTCGGGTATGAGATTGCCGAGGACCCGCTTCCATCGTCCGAGTGGATTGTCCGGTCGCGTAGGGGGGGGCCCGTTAAGCTTGCGCGTTTCCTTTCTGGGAACGTGGCGGGCTTGACGGAGTCGTCTCTGTCGCGGCTTTGGCACGATCCGTTCGACGAGCCACGTAGTCTGAGGGACTATTCGACGTGGCAGAGGGGGTATAGGCAGATTGTCCGGCCTTATGATGTCGACGGGGAGTATGAGGTCTCCGACGATGAGGGCTGGGCAGAGCCCGAGAGTGAGCCAGTCACTCCGTTGAGGTGGTATAGCCAGTGGGTGAACTTGTTGTTCCGCTCGCTATCTTTTCCAGCGGAGCGGGAGGGCTACACGAAACAGGAACTGGCGTGTCTCGGCTATGTTCGAAGGGTGTTCCGTCCGGGACAGGCTTGCCTGTTCTGTGAGGTGCACCGAGTCGGACATAGGCGATTCCCCAAGCTGTTTCTGCGGTGGTCGCATTTGGCTCGTCACATTTGTGAGGAGCATCTGCACACCGCGCCTCTATGGAGATGTGTGCGTCCATTCAACGCGGTGACGGGTTGTGAGGGGTGTCCTTCGTTTAAAACGACTGGACAATACTTCGCAACGAGGCGCCGCGGTGTGATGATCACGCACCTCATGGAGGGCCACGGTCGGATGATGGACGACGTAGTGGCGGGGCTCAGTGAGATTCAGTGGAATCCTGACTCCAAGTCACGGCGCGCAGTGACCTTCACAAATAAGCAGCGCCCAGACTTCTACCTAGGTAAGGAGACGCTTGCGTTGCCACGGCAGCACAGGTTGATCGCCTTGCACCTCTATGACAGAGGGTCGGCGGAGCTGCGTCGCGAACGGTTTATAACCGGTCGCGGGGCATCTTCGGCGAGACGGGGAAGAGGTCGTGGGGCGGTGGCTCGGAAGAGGGAGGTACTGCGGCCGGGCGCGGTAGGTGGCGCAGTAGACTCTGGTCGGCAACCTAAGGTCGGCCGGGGTAAGGGGAGAGGGAAGCGCACCTCGTCTCTGGTATCGCTTCATGGTAGGTCTGCTATCAATTTGGAGCGGAATCAGGGGTCAGACAGGTCGGCCTCTCCACCTCCACCTCCACCGCCGCCACCTCCATCGTCAGCTCAGGGCGTGAAGGATTGGCCTGAGTTGCCAGTCACAGCCGGGGCTGGAGTGGAGGAGAGTGGTAAGGGGCGGCGTCGCAAGCGCCGGAAGTTGGCAGCGGTGCAGCCACCCGACACGTTAAGTGCGGTGGTGGCACGTGGTCCGGCTCCGGCGGCGACAGTCCAGGTGGCATCGGTTTCTCAGCCGGTGTCATTGGGTCAGGTTCCGCGGCGTCGGGTGACGGCCGCTGCGGGATCCGCCTCTCAGTTGGCGGCGTCAGGGAGCCAGGTGATGGAGCCGGTAGGGACTGCTGCGGTGGTTGCCTGTCCTGCTGCGAGTCCTGTGGTCGTGCGGCCGGTGGTAGCGATGCCCCCGGTAGCTGACCACGGTATTGTACTCGCGCTGGACGGCATAACGCAGCGGCTCTGCGAGGCGAATCGTTCGGACGTGACGTCAAAGATCACTGAGTCGGTCAACGGCCTGGTCAAAGCCTTCATTGAGGGCTTTGACGCGGTTGTGGCGCAGACTCAGGATACTCTGGTACGCCAGGCTGAGGGTAGGCGCGGTGCGGACTTTGACTGTGTGGTCGAGGACAAAAAGATTGTCGAGCGCAAGTTGGAGGCATCGCGCGAGCAGAGGGCTCGGCAGGCTGAGGTCATAAATGATATCGATATGACCTTTCATGCCGCTTTCCGCCGAGACTTCAGAAGCTGGGATGGATCGCTGAGATCCTTAGATTTAACTAGCTTCAGCATTGAGGATCGGTTGCACGGTCTGCCTGCTAGTTTGGTGTCTGCTGCTGCTACGGCGCATCGGACCCTGCTTAGTCGCGCAGCGAGTGCTCCCCTTGATGTAGACGGGGATGTCCAGATGACAAGTAGCGGGAAGGTGAGCGATGACTAGCTGCTCGCGCAGTTAGGTGTTGCTCCCTCCTGGTCGAGGGATTTTGGACGTCTCGTCGGAAAATTCAGATGACAGGTGACGGGGTGATGAGCAATAGTGGGCTGGTAATGCGGTTAGCTGTTGATCTCTCTCGTCCGAGGGATTCTGGATTGAACGTGACAATCAGATGACAGGTGGCAGTTAAGGCTAGCAGTGACTGACTGCTCGTGCAGGTAGTCAGTGCATGCCCTGTCCGAGGGATTTTGGGTGTCACGCGGGGGTAATTGAAAGACCAGCGCCCCTGTGGCGGTGATTAATTTTTAGTTTTTTTATTAATATATATATACATATACTTTGATAATAAATAGAGAATTTTTGATATTTCATCTCCCTGATGGGGGTGGATACCGCCTTGTATATATGCATGTTTGTGAATATGATATATATATTTGATGTTTTTTTTTACATTGATAGCCACGATGTAATTAGCATGTCGTACTGCTTAATCTAAATATGATTCTTTTTCTTTGCAGTGCGATTGTTGATGTAATATGTTGTGGTGAAGAGCTTAGTTTCTCCCGATTGGAGGACCTAGCTACTTGTGTTCTGCGGTTTTTTTTGCAGTAGGAGTCGGAAATAATTTTCTTATATACATTTAATTATTTTCTTATATTCCTCAACTTTCACCCCGTTTTGACTTCCTTTTTCCACACTATTAGGAAACATGATCGTCTAAATTTATCTCGGTGGAACGAGGTGGTCAATGGTGTGGGAGTTGGTGGGTTGACACTGTACATTTCACACTAAAAGATTTTCCTATGCGGTGTCGCCCTGGCTCTTGTTTTAAAACTGCATTCTTTAATTTGAAATTACTGCTATAGTAAGCGCTTCTGGCAGAACATGAAAGACGGCGTGTGCATCGGCTCCTGTTTGATCAGTTGAGGATGCACATGGGTGTAATTTGCTTTGTAGGAGGCCGGGTTCTTGCTGGCACCCAGTGCTTCTTATGAAATGTATTGCATACCGAACGTTGTATCTGCGGAGACTTTCTCAATTGTTATAAGTAACACCGCCCTTCTACTTTCATGCACTCTGCACCGGAGCGGGTCACCGAGCGTGGCGGGTCCTGGGTGCGACTGCTGGACGTGTCCGCGGTGTAATACCGTCTGTGATCTACTGGCCAGGCGACGCGGGCACAAGAAGGACGGACTGAGGAAGCTCGAAGAGGAGCCGCTCCGCGCAGAAGGAGGAGCGCCCCGCTAACGGTTCTCCTGAGATGTGGGGGCGGTGGGGGGGGTGGACTGAGCAGTTCCCTGCTTCCTTCTGTTGAGGGGGTTCCACTTGTGGGGTATGAACTCTCTCCCAGCAAAAAACATTCTATACACTAACTACATAGAGGCTGGGAGAGGTCGTTTTTGTGCGACGCATTTAAAGACTCTTTCTTCACCTAGATTGATGACATGTTTGCCTTGCAGCTAGCTAGATTCGCATCGCTATTTTGCTGCAGGCAGGTCTAGGAATTGCGCATAAGGATACATAGCTTTGTAAGGCTTCTCTCCCTTTCAAGTTAGTTCTCATGTTGACTTCTATCATTTCTCGATTCTCATCGGTTGGCATTCTGCAACCGGTGAGACTCTGAGGGGGGCAGTGTAGTAGTCTGAACATGAGCTCTACTATCACGTGGTAGCAGCGGGGACTACGGCGCCATCAGCGCAGTACCATTACACTGCGCTAGGTGGCGGCACGGGTCACCACCGGTCAGACCCCAACTGGGCTGACCTCTACTGCGTGTGGTTGACCCACCCCCCCACACACACCTATAGAGTCGATGTGGGATCTGGCGAGTCAGGGGGCGGGTCAGACAACTACTGACGCCGCGGAGAGCAGATGGTTCAATAAACCAAAGGTGAAGCGTACACTCTATTGAATCTTGGTGTTCTTCCGTGTGAGCGAGAGAGTCGGAGGGCCGTGGGCCATTACACTAGCTTACAATCCATGGAATACATTTATTCTAAAAATATGGATTAAACTAAAAACCATCAGATTATGAAACTTCAACCTTTAGAAATCAGTTAATCAGGTCATTTACAACTAATGTAACACGACACGACCTAAAAAAGTTGATT
Organism: Branchipolynoe longqiensis; assembly: GCA_030323885.1. Lineage (NCBI taxonomy): Eukaryota > Metazoa > Annelida > Polychaeta > Phyllodocida > Polynoidae > Branchipolynoe > Branchipolynoe longqiensis. The sequence continues at coordinate 76,500,473 of CM059199.1, read as the reverse complement.
TCAAATAGATGTATATTAATAATATGAGGCTAAATTAAATACATGCACTTTGCAGTGTCGTCCTTGACTAACCCGAAACTAGCTTAACTTCTTTGCTCCATTCTTTACAAGTTTAACAAAGACTTTAAAAACAAATGAAAACCAGTAAGACATTTAATTAAAATAATGCCATTTATTCAGACACATTTCCGCTGTGTGAGACCACGTTTGCGCAGGCATTGTGAGGACTAGCTACCTTGGTGTGTTTAATTCTAATTAAATGTCATTATCCAACATTTCTGGTGTTTTCGGTGATCGATGAATTCAGATGACAAGAGCATTTAATACTCCTCACCCTCTTCCTCGCCCTCACCCTCAACGGAGTCGACTCCGACCTCCTCGTAATCCTTCTCGAGGGCAGCGAGATCCTCGCGTGCCTCAGAGAACTCTCCCTCCTCCATGCCCTCTCCGACATACCAGTGCACGAAGGCGCGCTTGGCGTACATGAGATCGAACTTGTGGTCAAGTCGAGCCCAGGCTTCGGCGATGGCCGTTGTGTTGCTGAGCATGCAGACGGCCCGCTGCACCTTGGCCAGGTCACCGCCTGGAACGACGGTGGGTGGCTGGTAGTTGATGCCGACTTTAAAACCCGTGGGACACCAATCGACAAACTGGATGGTGCGCTTGGTCTTGATAGTGGCGATGGCGGCGTTGACGTCCTTGGGGACGACGTCACCGCGGTACAGCATGCAGCACGCCATGTACTTGCCGTGACGAGGGTCGCACTTCACCATCTGAATATTAATAATTAGTACATCAGTTAGTGATGTAAGACTTACATAATAATGCAGATCATCTCAGGTATTGTTTCTCAAATATATTACAATCCCTTGTCCATAAATCAGGACACTGAGTGCCACCACGTGGAATGTAGTTAGTCATCGTACTGTATATTTATAAACATTTGAGGGGACAGTTCCTATGGAGACTGACCTGTCATTCAATACTTTTTTTGTGTGTGATGAATTTATTTACCCTGCTCATAACGGATAAGTGTGTTAATACTTGTTTTCACCGCTGGGCAACACTAGTCCAATTTGGTTCAAGTCTTTGGAATTTAGTTTTAATTTAGGTTTAGGTTTTCTATTGGTTTTGGCCATTTCAATTGAAATTGTGTAAAATAATTAGCACTACCACATAACAAGCACAACAAAACAAATTGATCTAGTAATATACAATAGTTCAAAGTTACTTTTATTTTAAATGGTAAACTTGTGAGATATTTTGAGTGCAAACATGGAAAATTAGTTTTGGCAAGCTTGTCAAAACTCTGACACCATAGACTTCTGCAGTAACAGGTTCTTATTAAATTGACTCAGTATTGCCTTCTACACAGAAGCAAATGTTTAATAAGTGCATCAGTATCGAAGTTAGATATGTAAAATCAAATCTAGATAATTGGTTTGGTTTTGAAAATTTGCTATTTCATTGGACTATGCAGCTTTAACATAAAGTACATTATAACGATCAATCTAATGCAATCAGTCGTCAATCAATCTTTAAAATATGGTAGAAACTCAAAACCATCGGACTATGCAGCTTTAAGTTCTGATTGTTGGCTTTTCGTTTGCAGCTTTGAAAGGGTTCCAATAAATAAGAAATGCGTTTTATTTTAAAGCTCTGATTAGTTGCATGTCAGAATACACTAACCTGATTGGCAGGCTCAAAGCAGGCATTGGTGATTTCAGCAACAGAGAGCTGCTCATGGTAGGCCTTCTCGGCAGAGATGACAGGTGCGTAGGTGGCCAGAGGGAAATGGATGCGAGGATAGGGCACCAAGTTGGTCTGGAACTCAGTCAGATCAACATTCAGGGCACCATCGAACCTCAGGGAAGCTGTGATGGAGCTGACAATCTGAGCGATCAGCCTGTTGAGGTTGGTGTAGGTTGGGCGCTCAATGTCAAGGTTACGTCGGCAGATGTCGTAGATGGCCTCATTGTCGACCATGAAGGCGCAGTCAGAGTGCTCCAGAGTGGTATGAGTGGTGAGAATGGAGTTGTAGGGCTCGACAACAGCGGTAGAAATCTGTAAATCCATGAGAGGAAAAATTGCGCGTTTACTTTTCGCTATAATGCGAGTAGTGCTATAACAAATCACAATGACTAAATAGATACTTTGAATGAGAATACAGAGTTGGTTGTTAATTAATATGCCAATCCTTCCACACACCCTATTTGGAGAAGATGACCCACTTAAGGTCCAATTATATTATACCCTTTCCATCCGTTTTCACCTGTTTCCATTTAGCGATTTGAAGAGTTCAGATGCAAAACGCCAATCCAAAAAATTGAGATAAACATTGGAATCAAACCTTTAAAAAGTTCATTTATTTATATTCCTACTTTTTAGTTCATTGCTCCATAGCCATGTGATCATAAGACAAGTGGAATTAGTGAGAATTAAAATTATCTTCTGGTAACAAATCTTTTTTTAAACTACATTTTGTATTGGCGTTCACCGGGATTTGTGCCTGAACTCTTCATTTAGTTAAAATGTGGCATTTATTGACACAATGCACTGTGGGATTATTACTTAATTTACTACGATGATTAACTTGTCAATCCATGATCCTTCAGTTATTCATGTAAAGGCATTAGGCACTACATGCTCAACACCATCACCGGAAAGGAAGATGCCGCTAACAACTACACCCGTAATATATTTGAGAAACAATACCCCCATTAACATACATGCAAAATAACTACTGATACTGCATGTAAGTACATGAATCCATGACACAATATATAATATTCCTATTATTACTTTGTTTTTTACTGTGAAGAGACGCACCAGTATCTCATCATAATCATTAGTTAAAATTGTAGCTTAAGTTTAATCATTTGTTATTGTCATCACTTGTTCATTCACATCAAGGAGACCAGCTCGATAAGCATCGCTTTTCTGGGATCCTTTCTGTCTGTAAGGAATTTGTATGAATTTATTGTATCACCTCAGTTTATTGTAAACATACCTTGCAGAGAGTTAAAATAAAAGAATTGAAAATTGAATACCTGAGATGATCTGCATTATGATGTAAATCTTACATCACTGACTGATGTGCTAATTGTTAGATTCAAATGGTGATATCTGGCCACACACCAATAAACTGCAGAATGATTCTGACCTGTGGAGCAGGGTAAATGGCAAACTCCAGCTTGGACTTCTTTCCGTAATCAACGGAAAGACGCTCCATCAGCAGAGAGGTGAAGCCAGATCCAGTGCCACCACCGAAGGAGTGGAAGATAAGGAAGCCCTGGAGCCCAGTGCACTGGTCAGACAGCTTGCGGATGCGGTCAAGGACCAGGTCAACGATCTCCTTGCCAATGGTGTAGTGACCACGGGCATAGTTGTTGGCAGCATCTTCCTTACCAGTGATGAGCTGTTCAGGGTGGAACAGCTGCCGGTATGTGCCAGTACGGACCTCATCTGAAGAAAACATGAATTAACAGGATTAGCTGTTGTAATCTAATAAGGCACTTCCTAGTTATTTATATGATCCAAATAGGCCGAAACAAGACCATTCCAAGCTGTTGTAATCTAATGAGGCACTTCCTAGTTATTTATATGATCCAAATAGGCCGAAACAAGGCCATTCCAAGCTGTTGTAATCTAATAAGGCACTTCCTAGTTATTGATAGGATCCAAATAGGCCGAAACAAGACCATTCCATCGCGTCCAGCTTGTTTACGGACGTAAAACCCCAACAACCAACCAATCAATCTAAATATCCCCACACTGGAAGTAAAGCGCATTCACCACGATCTCCTTGTACAAAGAGGGCTTGGTCACTTCTTAAGGGCTGTTAACACATTATGTAACGCTATGTTTGTCTAAATTAGACCCCCCCCCCCCACACCTTGTAATGCTCTATAACGCTAGACCATACACCACATAAGCCTTGGTCCGACCTTCCCCTCTAAGCGCTACATAATATTTTAATGGCCTCTTAAAGCTGCATAGTCTGAGGAAAACATCAACTTTTCAAAACCAAAATAATAATTAAGATTGGATTTTACATATCTAACTTAAAGCTGCATAGACCGATGAAATCAATTTTTTTTTTAAACGGAACAATTACTCAGAATTGATTTCAACATATTTATCTTAGATACTGGTGCACTTAATAAATATTTGTCACCACATAGAAGGGAACCCCGAGGTAATTTAATAGAACCTGTTATTACAGAAGCCTATGGTGTCAGAGTTTTGACAAGCTTTGCAAAATTAATCTTGCATATTTTCACTTCAAATATCTCAAATAAAAGTTACTTCAGACTAAAGTAAGGTACATTGTCCCAATCAACCTATTATATTTATTTCAGAAAATGACAGAACCCAAAAAACAATCGAACCATGCAACTTTAAATACTGGTGCACTTATTAAACATTTGTCCCCGAATAGAATGGAATACCAAGTCAATTAAATATAGAATATTTTACTGGAGAAGCCTATGGTGTCAGAGTGTTGGCATGCTTGCCAATATTAATTTAGCATGTTTGAACTTCAAACATCTACAAAGTTTGTCATTTAAAATAAAATAATTATAAAGTAAAGTAATGTATATTATAACGATCAACCTAATATATGTATCTAAAAGAAAATGACAAACTCAAAACCATCGGACTGTGCTACTTTAATGAACAAAGCATTCAGTCAGACATTATTAGCATGTCATTATTTCACAACTCAAATCACATGGCGATTGTCCCTTCTGCGTGGTAGGTCCCACTTGATGGAATATCTTTGTATGAGGAGGTACAACAATCATCTCTCAGAAACAAAAGTGTTCTCCATCAAAACTCCACCTTTTCCAGTAAAAGAAATTTCTGCATCCTTCAACTTAAAAAAAAATTAATTAAAAAAATCCAAAGCAAGTTGTAAATGTCACATGCTTTTATTGTATATCATCTCAGAAGTACTACTACTCCCAGGAAGTGCACATTATTAAATTTAGATTATTATCATTAATAGTAAACTAAATTGGAATTCACATGAAACCTATCCCAAACAGTCTAATCTATGCAATGTTGTTCTTTTTTTTTTTTTTCTTTTTTTTTTTTTCTTTTTTGTTGTTGGTACATTAGTTGTTTAATGGTGCTGTCATATTACAACGCCAACGTGCAAAATCACTTTTTAACATCGAGACACGTCAAATGTTTCGGCGCGTGGGAAAAGTTTGATGTAGTGGTAGCGTGCGGCCGATGTTGTGTTAATGTATATCGACGCGTGAAAAAAAAAAAGAAAGGTGGGCGCAACGTATGGGAACGAGCCTCACACGTGCATGGCGTGTGCATAGCGATCGCATAACGTTATTCCAGCGGTCTGCTAGCGACTGGCCGACGTGTTACACGATGTAAGAGAGCGCGTGATCGACGTGTGACCAACGACAATCCAGCACGTTTCGGCGCGTGTCGGCGTGGCGCCAGTGTGATATCAGCGCGCCAATGTTAACTGAGCGGCAGACACGCGGCCAACACGTCCAAAATGTCGAGAAAAACCAAGAGCGCATCAGCCATACGTTATGCATACGCCGGTGGTACGTTACCGATGCGCTGACGGAATGCTCGCCGTCATTGGAAAAAAATCAATGTCACACAACGTCAGAACAACGTTCCTCCAACGCTCGTGTAACGTATCTCGATGTGCCACTAATGTCGCCATAACATTGGCACCCGCCCGTTGTCGCACATCGAAACTTTTGTGCAAGCACAAAACTTCGCCGATCCGCTGACGCGTGCCACCGACCATCGCCGTAGATCAAAGAATACCAACGCGCGCCTAATGCACACAAACACTTCCTGAGGTATCCCGACGTAGCGCCAACAAATTAAATACATTGACGCGCGTTGGCGAGAAGCGTCATAATGTGACAGCACCATTGGCAGGGGAAATTTCAGTCGCAGACGACTGGTCTTCCTCATTCCACTGCTCCTTGCCCTTTCCTAGTAATGCCGAGTGTCTGGCTAGGAAGCGACAAGTATCAATTTTTAAGTCATTGGTTTGACTCGACCAGGATTAGAACCCACGATCCCATGATCTACAAACACGGGACACAGACACTCTAACTCATTCGGCCATCACACTTACCAACTACAGTTGGTTCCAGATCCACAAAGACAGCACGGGGCACGTGCTTTCCGGCACCAGTTTCACTAAAGAACGTGTTGAAGGAATCGTCTCCACCACCAATGGTCTTGTCGCTGGGCATCTGGCCATCAGGCTGGATGCCATGCTCCAGGCAGTACAGTTCCCAGCAGGCATTGCCGATCTGGACACCGGCCTGTCCGACGTGGATAGAGATGCACTCACGCTGCAAGAGATACAAGTCTACTCATGAAAACAAGTCTATAGCAGGTATGCACTGACATCACGCTAAGCGGAAGTGTGGTCATTGTGGAGATACAACCACAATAACAAACCCAACCTGATCAATGCATTGTCAATGGCAGTGAGCAATCTTCATACAGAAAAAGTGAAATATATCTAAAACCACACCACCTAGACACAAACCGCTTGGAATAGATATAGAAAACACATTCAACGAACAGATTATATTAAGTTTATAAGGTTAGGGTTCTGCATTTCTATTAATTTTGAATAAAATAGAAGTTTTGCACTGCGCATACTGGCAAACTCAATGCATTGTCAATGGCCGTGAGCAATCTTCAGACAGAAAAAATTAAACACCACCTTGACACAAACCGCTTGGAACACATATAGAAAACATGTTTAACGGAAAGATTATATTAAATTGATAAGGTTAGGGTTCTGCATTTCTATTAATTTTGAATAAAAATGACGTTTTGCACTGCGTGTACGGGCAGTTTTAGGTCGTATACGGGAGGTGTGTACCGGGCATAAGGTGTGGTTGCAAATATGAATTATGTGACATTCACCATATACATCAACAGTTAGTTATTCGAAACAAAAGTTACTTCAAACTACAGTAAAGTAGATTATAGTGATAAATCGAATATATATTTATCTCAGCGAATGGCAGAAACTCAAAAACATCGGACTATGCAACATTATTTGAATAAGTTTCCTTTTCGCAGCCCTGCCCTACCTGAGGTCGAATCTCGACCTGGATTTGCTTGCCGTAATGGTGTGTGTGGGTTTGTGTGTGTGTGTGTGTATCATTACAGGTGCCAACTTGTGACAGTGCGCAATCATGACAAATTTATAGTGCTGCCTCAGTGAGAGATCATACTGCCAGCACCATGACCCGATATATTATCTCCCACTAACTCACATTATCCTGACACTGAGCTAACCAGTCCTTACCCCATCCTAATAATGCCGAGCGCCAGGCTAGGTAGCGACAAATATCAATTTTTATGTCATTTGTTTGACTTTACCAGGGTTCACACCCGTGGGATCGAATCCCACGAATTACCAAAACGGGAGATGGACGCTCAACTCATTCGGCCAAACCGTCTAGTCCGGTGTCGGTGGAAGATATAGTGTTAGGAGCAGAATGACACGGCACGCTACATGCTACAGGTGGCGCCACCATGCGGTGTCCATTAGCGTGGGGGAGGGGATTGTTTTTGCGAGAGACGTGCTGGTGCCGAGAGCAGTGGGCCAGGGCCGTGTTCAGGGTCTGTTTCAGAGGTGCCTCGCCGACATCTCAGCAATGCTTTTTGGCCTATTTGCATTCAGAGTGTGTCTCGGCGATGTCTCCGAGACGCCTCCTTTTTCAGACTGGAGACAATAAGCGCCTCGATAATGGCCACCGAATTCAGTAGTTTCAGCTAATCACAGCGCAGCTGTTCCATTGCAAATGGCCACCGCCTATGGAGGCCGCCATTTTCGAGGCGGCCAATAGCTAAATGCGTTCAGACTAGCGTGACGTCAAGGCCATCTCCGAGGCGCCTCCGAGACAAACCCTGAACACCCTGGTTGCAGTGAGTCCGGGAAGGAGGGGAGCGCCCATTGCATAGTACCAGGGGAGGGGGGGGGGGGTGCAGCCAGCTTGGGCCTGTAAGGACTGACCATTGTTTACTAGGCAGAGTGGAGTGGGTGGGTGGGGGTGAAGGGGAGTGAGTGGCACGGGCCCGGACGGGGAACGCATGCGCGATCATGGTCTGCTCATCGGGCGAGGTGGCAGAATCGTTAGAGCGCTGGCCTCGCATGCGGGAGATCGGGAGTTCTGCTCCCGGTCGAGTCAAACCAATGACATAAAATTGATACTTGTCACTTCCCGGCCTGGCGCTCGGCATTAATAGGATAGGGCAGGGACTGGTTAACTCAGTTTCAGGATAATGGGACTGAGTGGGATATCGGGTCAAGGTGTAGGTGGCCTGATTTCCCAATGGGGCTGTACTAACTATAAATACTAAAGTCGCCATCAGTGTGCACTGTCACAACTTGGTACCCGTCCTAATATGACCTTAGATGTTGCCAGGACGTAAACCTCCAACAACCAACCATTGGTGTGTGTGGGTGTTGCGGGGGAGGGGGCAGTCAGCCTGACCAGTAAAAAGCGCTCATTGTTTCGTAGGCAAGTGTGTATATCTGGGGGCCGCGGGGGAGGGGGGGGGGGGGGCAGATGGCATGGGCCGAGACACAGAACGGACGTTCATTGCATATTAGGGAGGGGGGGGGGGGGGTACCAGCAGAGACATGCATAGGGTGCTCATTGTTTATAAGGCAGGGGTTTAGGTGCGAGCCCAGACAAGTAGCGGAGCATTCATTATATATTAGGAAAGGAGGGTGGCTTCATTCTTTCTTTGTTGTTGTAAATATAGTTTATTCATTGATCTTCAGCCATGTGACAATATAGTTATTTACAATATATGGATATGCAGACTGATATTGTCAGAAGCAGCTAGCTCAAGTCAGCTGAAATAACAATATTAATCATTCCAAGATTTACATGTGGTATAGTTTGACAATTCACCTATAAGATAGTAGTTATATGTTGTATACATACATACTTAGATACATACCTGTGTATTGATTAGACCGTTACATTACGAAGTGGTTAGGTGCATAGTTTCCCTCAACAGGTTTGTATGCCTACTGTGTGGTGAATTGCATAATTATCATGTTGTTGAAGATATCATTTTGAGATGGAGTGTTAGTAGAATGGATTGTTTATTCTGTTAGAAAGAGTGTGGTTAGCTTCTAGGGTTATGCTTAAAAGGTTAATACCTCGGGTGTGTTTTTGACTACATGAAGTAGTTTGAGTAAGTAGGTGGTTAGTAATGATTGGATAAACTATGCTTGGAGGATTGTACATTTCACTCATTTAGTAGTCTAGTACAGTCTTTATTAGTGTATATGTTTATAGCAATACTACCAGACTGATATATATGCATTTTCTGAATTTGCTGGGCAAATAATTTGTACAGTAGATAACTTGGTTTGTTGGCAGCAGGTAAGCATTGTATATCAGGATTGGCAGGTTCATTGTATATTCGATGGGGTGGGGGTGGGGGTGGGGGGAGGAGAGTGGCACACGCAACAAGACCTGCATGGGGCACTCATTGTTTGGTAGAAGGGGGGGGGGCGGAGGGAGCGTCCATTGTATAGCTGACAGCATGGAGGGAGGGGGGGGGGGGGGAACTAAACCAACACAAGTAAGCGCTAGGGAGGATTTGTTTGTTTGTTGGAGTTTTACACTCTGGTAACACCTGTGGTAATATCAGGACGGGTACCGACTTGTGACAGTGCACACTCATGGTGACCTTACAGTGCTGCCCCACTGGGAAATCAGGCCGCCAGCACCATGACCCATTATCCCACTCAGTCACGTTATCCTGACACTGAGCCAACCAGTCCTTGCCCAAACCTATTAATGCGGAATGCATGACAAGTAACAATTTTAAAGTCATTGGTTTGACTCGACCAGGAACCAAACTTCCGACCTTCCGTACGTGAAGCCCGCGCTCTGCCGATTCGGCTACCACACCCATTCAAAACACTGTTGTGAATCAAATTTGCCTTCTCTCCTCCCACAAAATTCAAAGGTTTGTTTTGGGCATCTGGTCAATATTCAAGGCCTTTTCATGATATTTTCAAATGTAAAGCTTTTCAAGAGACACCTTTAAATTCAAGGTTTTTTCAAACTTGTGTGAACCCTGTTATGTTAATCATTCATAAAATTATGCGTGGGTTTAATATGGCCACAATATGTGTGGGATATCAGGTCATGGTGCCATCGTCTCATTTCCAAGTGGGGCAGCACTATATAAATCACCTTGAATGCACACTGTCACAAGTCAGTAGGCCTATCTGTCCTGATATGACCTTAGATGTTGTCAGGACGTAAAACTCCAACAACCAACCAAAGTTAAAATATCACAAACAACTCAAAACGAGAGGATTATGTAGCTTTAAGTAAAGAAACTTTAAGATGGCATGTCACTGGGTGTGGCAATACGTGTTGGCAGAATGCCAACTGGCAAGATCAATTGTGGCTGATGGGGAATTAATGCAGGCACAATGTAATGTAAGGTCACCAGGGGCATAATCGATTAACACGATGCAGGCGATTCGGGTCACTCGAATTGCTAGAATTTCAAATTGAACGCCGCGAGTGGAGTTGACAAAAACATGTGCTGTGTGCAAAACGACCCGACCCCAGCAACCCACCTCTTGGCAGGCGTTTGCTAGGAATGATGATGTCACATTTGTGCTGGTACCATCCTGCAGGATAATAGCTACCAGTACCAGTCCTACATGTTTTTTTTGGTAATAACACAGATTAATGAAATGGAAATATAACTAAACTATGCAATCATAAAATACTTAAAATCCTATTTTGCTAGTTATATCGGTTATTCGAAAAAACAAAAAGTTTTGGATTAAGCCACCATTTTTGTCACCCCTAGTGTGGAGAAGCGTATTTGATTATTTGACCCGAGTCTGTAGGATGTGCGCATGCACCAGAAAGTGGCTCGGGTGACCCGAGTTGATTAATCGATTACGCCCCAGGGGGCGCGCATTCACAATACCCGGGTCACCCTGAGTTACATCAATCGCTGCCCAACAACCAACATGTAAAATATTCTGATAAAATGCATTTGTGGGGAATGCAAATGGTCTATAATTGAATGCAAATCGTCTATTAAGGTAAATGGTATATAGTGCCAGGTGCATCAATGTATTTATATAGTTGCTGGTGATTCTTTACTTATGGTCAATAGTCATTGTGTATTAGGTAGATGGTGTGAAGGAGGCACTAGTGATAGTGTGTAAGGGGCCTCAAGAGCTCTACTCACTACCCCCTCCCCCCCCCCCCAACTGTTAGTCAGGGATCACCACACACACACAGCTCAGGCAGGTGGTGGCCAAGCAGCCACACCACATGGTGGTGGTGGGCAGATCACGGTAGCCATGGTGACCCAGGAATGCTTACAATTATCTTCAATTTCAGAAAGTTGGCTATGCACCTCAATTCTTAATGGATTTTGCACAGACAAAAAATGTAATCTGTCAAATTTAATGAGCTTCAAAATGGCACATTCCCAACACAATTTGAGATGAACATAGCTCCCCGACATCCGCATTTTCGTTCGCGACGCAAAAGGGCGTATTGAAAAGTGATGACGTCATCCTGTGCTGTGGCTTCACAGGTGCGGAATATCCAAGGGCCTACATTAGAGAATGGAGGAGGAGGTGAAGGACTAGGAGAAAGGAAGGAAGGAAGGAAGGAAGGAAGGAAGGAAGGAAGGAAGAAAGGAAGAAAGGGGGGGGGGGCGGAGAGAAAAGGGCTGGTTGGTTGTTCTTATGTCCTGGTAACATAACATCTAAGCTCATATCAATCAGCACAGGTACTGACTTGTGACAGTGCACACTCATGACAACTTTGGCCGTAATGCGCCTCCATTAGACACAAAACATTATACTTTATCTTACATATCTTTGATTGCATTGCCTTACTGTACATCCCCTATTATGTATTTGATTCTGTATTCATTGTCTGATGTTATGTTTCCCGAGGCGCTCAATAAACGCCTCAGTTCCCACTTCCGCCTTCTGTCTTCCTTCTCGCGCATCATAATGCTGCCCCACTGGGAAATCGTTGTTGATGTTGCTGTTTTTGTTTTTACATTCTAGAAACATCTAAGATCATATAAGGACGGGTACTGACACCGACTTGTGACAGTGCACACTCATGGTGACTTTATAGTGCTGCCCCACCGGGAAACAAGGCCGCTGGCACGATGACCCAATATCCCACACAGTCTAATTATCCTGACCATGAGCAAACCAGTCGTTGCCCTATCCCATTAATGCTGAGCGCCAGGCTAGGACGCGACAAGTGTCAATTTCATATAAGTCATTGGTTTGACTCGACCGGGAACTGAACTCCTGATCTCCGGCACCGATTCGGCTACCGTGTCCGGTATGGAGGAAGGAAAGAAGGAAGGGACGGAAGAAGAGAGGGAAGAAGGGAGGAAGGAAGGAAGGAAGGGAAGGAGGAAGTGAGGGAGGAAGGAAGGAAGGAGGGAAGGGAGGGAGGAAGGGAGGAAGGAAGGAAGGAAGGGAGGAAGGGAAGAAGGAAGGGAGGGAAGAAGAGAGGGAAGAAGGGAGGAAGGAAGGGAATGAGGAAGGAAGGAATGAGGAAGGAAGGAAGGGAATGAGGAAGGAAGGAAGGGAATGAGGAAGGAAGGGAGGGAGGAAGGAAGGGAGGGAGGGAGGGAGGGAGGAAGGAAGGAAGGGGGAAAGGGAGGAAGGAAGGAAGGAAGGGAAGAAGGAATGGAAGAAGAGAGGGAAGAAGGGAGGAAGGGTGGAAGAAAGGGAGGAAGGGAAGAAGGGAGGTAGGAAGGGAAGAAGGAAGGGAGGGAAGAAGATAGGGAAGAAGGGATGGAAGAAGGGAGGATGGGAGGAAGGAAGGAATGAAGGAATGAGGAAGGAAGGAAGGGAGGGAAGAAGGGAGGGAAGAAGGGAGGAAGGGAAGAAGGAAGGGAGGAAGGGAATAAGGAAGGGAGATATGAAGGAAGGAAGAAAGGAAAGAAGGAAGGGAGGGCGAGGCGTCGGGAGAAGAGGGGGAGCAGCAGCCTGCCGGTGTGGCGGTTTCAGCTCGTTCCCGTGCTCAGCCGTGTCCCTCGCTTCTGCGCATGCGTCAGAATCTAATAAACATGGCCGTAATCGATTAACACGACCCGAGCGACTCGGGTCATCCGAATTTCAAATAGAACACGGCGAGTAGAGTCGACAAATACACGTGCCGTGTGCAAAAAAAGAATAACTCAGATTAATGAAATGGAAATATAGGTAAACTAGGCCATCATAAAATACTTTAAATCCTATTTTGCTGTACTTTTATCAATAATTAAAAAAAAATAAAAAAATTGTCCACCCGAGCGTATTCGATTATTCAACCCGAGTTTGTAGGATGTGCGCATGCGCCAATAAGTGGCTCGGGTGACCCGAGTTGATGCGAAATCCGCGCATGCGCAGAAGCAACGGGACACGGCTGAGCACGGGAACGAGCTGAAACCGCCACACTGGTTCCAGCAGGAGCCTCACGATGGGAACAGATTAGAAGCACTGAATAATGCAGCCGGGGCACGGAGTGTCGGCGTGTCGGAGAGCAGGCGAATAATCAATACCTGGCTGACTGGTCTGCCAGCAGCACCCGACACGGCAGCGCACACACAACACGGCCGCGCGCACACAACACGGCAGCGCACACACAACACGGCAGCGCACACACAACACGGCCTCGCGCACACAACACGGCCTCGCGCACACAACACGGCCTCGCGCACACAACACGGCCTCGCGCACACAACACGGCCTCGCACACACAACACGGCCTCGCACACACAACACGGCCTCGCACACACAACACGGCCTCGCACACACAACACGGCCTCGCACACACAACACGGCCTCTCACACACAACACGGCCTCGCACACACAACAAGGCCACGCACACACAACACGGCCTCGCACACACAACACGGCCTCGCACACACAACACGGCCTCGCACACACAACACGGCCTCGCACACACAACACGGCCTCGCACACACAACACGGCCTCTCACACACAACACGGCCTCGCACACACAACACGGCCTCGCACACACAACACGGCCTCGCACACACAACACGGCCTCGCACACACAACACGGCCTCGCACACACAACACGGCCTCGCACACACAACACGGCCTCGCACACACAACACGGCCTCGCACACACAACACGGCCTCTCACACACAACACGGCCTCTCACACACAACACAGGTTCACACACACAACACAGTCTCTCACACACAACACGGCCTCTCACACACAACACAGGCTCACACACACAACACAGGCTCACACACACAACACAGGCTGTGACACACACACAACACAGGCTGTGACACACAATACAGCCTTACACACACAACACAATCTGACGCAGCAGCGTGTCACTGTCAGTCAACACCAGACACCAGCCTCTATTGTCGACGGCATAAATTACACCAAGACCTCCCTCCCCCCTCCCTCCTCCCGGCTCTCACAACTAGAGAGAGTAAGGTTGGTTGGTTGTTGGAGTTTTCTGTCCTGGCAACATCTAAGGTCATATCAGGACGGGTATCGAGTTGTGACAGTGTACACTCATGATGACTTTATAGTGCTGCCCCACTGGAAAATCAGGCTGCAAGCACCATGACACTGAGCCAAACAGTCCTTGCCCTGTCCTAACAATGACGTGCACCTGGCTAGGAAGTGAGAAGTATCATATGTAAGTCATTGGTTTGACTCGACCAGGGTTCGAATCCCACCATCTACCAAAATGGGAGACATACACTCAACTCATTCGGCCATCCCGTCTTGTGCAGAGACAGTAAGGAACCTTGACAACTCCCTACACTTGACAGTGCCCTCCACCCCACCCCCCCACTCCCGACACTTGATAGTGCCCCACTCCCGACAGTTGACAGTGCCCCACTCCCGACACTTGACAGTGCTATACCTCCCCAACTCCCCACTCGAATCTTGACAGTGCTAGACTTCTAGAACTGTCAGCATGACTCAGCACAGCCGGGGTTTCTAGAACAATGCATGGTTTGGTCTAGTAACTTGCACAGCCATGGTTTCTAGAACAATGCATGGTTTGGTCTAGTAACTCGCACAGCCATGGTTTCTAGAACAATGCATGGTTTGGTCTAGTAACTCGCACAGCCATGGTTTCTAGAACAATGCATGGTTGGGTCTAGTTACTCGCACAGCCATGGTTTCTAGAACAATGCATGGTTAGATCTAGATAAAACATTCACCCGGTACTTGCAGTACACGGGTGAAGGACAACGTAGTGTAAATACGGGCGAAAATAGGTTCAGTATGGAACATGAACTAGAAACTGTGGCTCCAGTATCAAATGACTACCCATATAGGCACAGAGTTGGTGAAATGGGCGAGAATGCAAAAAGACAAGATGGCGGCCAAAGAACGCCGTCGATTTCACTTTTAAATTGCATTAAAGTCGCCAGCTATCCGCCGCGTGGAAAACAAACGAACTCGGAATAGTTCAGATTTGTCGATTCTACTCGCGGTGTTCGATTTGAAATTCTGACGAAGTAGTGGTGGTCGCCGGCAACAGGCTCAACGGCATCTGCTGAGCCTGTTACCGGCGAGCGGCATTAACATCACGTCGATTTTTGGTTTAATTTAACCAAATTTCAGCGGCGGTGTTAATATCGCTTCGAGTTTGTGGTTAATTTGACCAAATTTGACTTTTTGAGCATGTAATTCTGTTAAATATGACAGCTTTGAATAGATTTGGGCTTAATTTATTGCCGCCCATACTGGGAACCAGCAACTCTTGTTACTGTGTGAGCCTGTTGCCGGCACAATTTCAGCCAATCACAGCACAGCTTTTCCATTGCAAATGGCCGCCGTCTATGGGGGCGGCCATTTTGGAGACAACCAACTGGCTTTGCAGTTCAGATTAGCACAGCCCTGGTCCCCTACTCTCCCCACACATACTTGGTTCAATTAAACATAAAAACTAAACAAGGTTGTGCTTGGAGAGCATTTGTCGGAGTACGGTTCCCGTCGCCAGCGACCTATATCTGGTCCCTTTAAAGTATATGTTTTATTATATTTTCCAACTCAAAAGTAGCGGGTAAACATGAAAACATATACAAAGAATAAA
Organism: Branchipolynoe longqiensis; assembly: GCA_030323885.1. Classification (NCBI taxonomy): domain Eukaryota; kingdom Metazoa; phylum Annelida; class Polychaeta; order Phyllodocida; family Polynoidae; genus Branchipolynoe; species Branchipolynoe longqiensis. The sequence goes on along the minus strand of CM059199.1, from coordinate 76,484,322 downwards.
TGTTGCTTCTTAGATTGTGAAATTAAGCTCTCATAAAGACCCATTTCATTAGCCCGATTTTTCGACCGTTTTTATATAAGGCTGGTCTTCACCCGTGTACTGCGAGTACCGGGTGAATCCTTTATCTAGGTAGATCTAGTTCCTCCCACAGCCATGGTTTCTAGAACATCCTGAGTCAGAGCTGAATATGTTTATCTGGGACAGATTCCGGACTCGCTGTTTGCGCAGGGAACAGATCTGGAAATAGCGCCGATCTCCCTTAATATCTCCCTCAATATCCCACTCAGTATCCCACTCAGTATCTCACTCAATACCTCACTCAATACCTCACAGAAAGCGCAGGTTAGTTTTTTTGCTTACACAAAAGCGGCTAGGGGACCAGCCGGGAGAGCTCACAAAATGGCGGCTTTTAACTGGGTTAAAGCTAGGCTGGACGTACATCATCATATCTAGTATTAGTTGAGCGAGATTGTAGGAGAAAATGTATGTGGACAGAATGAGGTGTGTATGTGGTGTGTGTGTGGTGTGTAGAGACGGCAATTAGAACTCACCATGTTGAAGGTTAATGGGAGATGACTGCGTGAAATATACCGTCGGACGTGATGTGTCTTCGTGTGTAGTTGAGTGCGGGCCGTGCCGGCGCCCGGCCTTATATACTCGCCCGACGCCAGGCGCTCGCCCGGCCAACGAATCACCGCGCGGCGCTGGCGAAATTATTAATAAATCCGATCCAGTGACTCAACTGGAGAACTTTTATTCCGGGTTATGAAATAATAATCACCGTTGTTATTTATATTTTTATTCACAGAATGGACCCCACGATCTACCAGCACGACTCCCGTGCTGGTAGATCGTGGGGTCGTGGGTTCGAACCCTGTTCGAGTCAAACCAATGAGGTAACAAAATTAATACTTATCGCTTCCTAGCTTGGCGCTCGGCATTATTAGGACAGGGCAAGGACTGGTGTGCTCAGTGTCAGGATAATGTGACTGAGTGGGATACCAGGTCATGGTGCCGGCGGCCTGGTTTCCCAGTGGGACAGCACTATAAAGTCACCATGAGTGCACACTGTTACAAGTCGGTACCCGTCCTGATATGATGTTAGATGTTGCTAGGACGTAAAACAACAAACAAACAAATATATATGCCGTATAAGCACTCAACTATCTTCTGGTTACAGAAAGAGAGAGCGCCCTCGTCCCCGGTTCAAGGATACCATCAAGAGAAACCTGAAGCTGAGAGACATTAAGACTGACTCATGGACATCACTCTCACAGCAGAGAGCTAAATGGAGAGTGACAGTCAAGTAATTACAGCAGTCTTTGTCGCATCGCGACCGACAGCATGATGATGATGATGTATACAACTATAATAAGCCAGAAGATTCATCTACTCCCCCAGGCACTAAGTCATCGGCTGGTCACTGTAATATATGCGTAAAAGACATCAAGGCACGAGTGGAGAACAAAGGAGTATGTAAATGAGATGATGTCAGAGGTACGGGCGCCGGCGGTTCAGGCCCCTGGATGGTGAATAAAGCATTCAGTATCCAGAAGACAAAGTGTTCAGACGTCATACTTTCACATGGTGTCAGATAAGGACAATGCCTCCTGCTAACAAGCTGGCAGGCCTCAGGCTGCCAGTCCTCTGCAACAACGCACAATCAAACTGGAAAACATGGATCAGAGCATATAACATATTTGTCACAGCTTCAGGAGTAGTTACAAAAACAGTATGACTGCAATGCTGCAACTTCCTTCACGTCACGGGCGAAGAAGCCCAGAAAGTTTTCGCCAACATGGCCATCACACTTGCCGAGCAGGACAAGATTGGGCCGTTAATGGAGGCAGTTCAACCATACTGTACCAGTAAATTGAATTTAATAATAATATGTTACTGTTTCAACTCACATAATCAAGCCAGCGAAAATATGTCTACATATGTCACGGCCCTCAGGGACAGAGTGAAAGATTGTGAATATGGACCGATTGTAGAATCACTGTTGCGCGATTGTTTGGTTGCTGGAGTCAAGAACATGATGTTGAGAAACAAAATACTTCAAACAGCCGATCTCACACGTGAAAAGTGCATCAACATGTGCGAGCTCACTGAACTCTGTGCTGACCAGTTGGAGGAAAAGAAATCAGACGTGGAGGTCAAAGAAATCGAATTTCTGAACAGATATGCAAAGGCTCGTACCGGTGCACCGGTGGTTCATCTGGTTGGGCCGCCATCTTGGAAGTCGCCATCTTGGAAGGCCGGAAACAAGACCGGTGCAAGCGAATTCAAGATTCAATGTCAAAACTGTGGTTACGAACACCAGCGTGGAGTTTGTCCGGCGAGGGGCAAGACTTGCGTGACCTGCAAGAAGGGCGGGCACTTCGGGAAGGTTTGCCAGAGCAAACTTTGCATGGTCAATGAGTTGACTGTGGAAGAATCCGACACTCACAACGTCGAACAAGACCCAGATCCGGAGGAAGTCAATGTGTTGACAACGGATCTGTTTGTTGGTGTCATCGAGCGCAACACCGAACAAGAAACCAAGCTCTGGTATGCGACCATCCGAGTGAACGGTCATCCAGTCAAATTCAAGCTCGACACAGGATCGGAGGCAAACGTTCTTCCGAGGAACACTTTGACAGGATTGCGTTGGTGCGGCTGACGAACACCAGGTGTTCGTTCACAACATTTTCGGGGCATCGGATCACTCCCGACAGCGAGGCTTCGGTCGAGATCGATGGCATTCAAAGTGGTGCAGGACTGTCAACCTATTTTGGGTAAACAGGCTTTTGTTGTGTTGAACCTGTTGGCACGGGTTGATGAGGTGAACTCTGGTGTGCCAACGAACATTTCCACCCCGAACAACATCCACAACCTGCAAGCCGATGATCTGGTAAGCAAATATAAAGATGTTTTTCAAGGTTTAGGCCTGATAAAATTGAATGTTGTTATTCATATTGACAAATCTGTACAACCTGTTGTCGACCCGCCGAGGAGGATCCCGTACACGTTACAAAATAAGGCGCATGACAAACTAAAGTGCATGGTAAAGATGGGTGTAATTGTCTAACAAAATGAACGTACTGAATGGGTAAATTCTATAACACTTGTTAAAAACCTAATAAGATAAGAATCTGTCTGGATCCGACAAAGTTGAACAAAGCCATCAAAAGGGGACCATTCCCAACTAAAACTATTGACAGAATTATTTGGCAAAATGGCGAACGCACAGTATTTCTCAGTTTTAGATGCAATGACAGCATATTTGCAAATAGAGCTGGAGTATGAAAGTTCACTGTTGTGCACGTTTAATACTCCATGGGGCCGGTACAGGTACACCCATCTACCTTTTGGCATCGAAACAGCTAGTGACATTTTCATTCAGGAAATGCACAGTGTCATGGGCGATATACCCGGGATAGGCAGAGTGACAGACGACATTCTGGTATATGGGTTAACCGTGGAGGAACACAACAGTGAAATATGTAGGTCATCAACTTAGCCAACAGGGTGTAAAACCAAATCCACACAGAATACAGGCGATTGTAGACATGCCAGAGTCGTGTGACAAACAAGGCGTGCAGAGGTTCCTGGACATCATTGGCTATATTCACAAGGTCTTACCGAACATGTCCGAGATCGCAAAACCACTGCACATGCTCCTTGCTAAGGATGTCATGTGGCACTGGCAAAATGAACAGCAAGTCGCATATGACCAACTAAAAGAAAAATCGAGAACTATAGATTATTACACTAAATACCCAGAAGTAACCTTGTTGAAGGATACGTCATCCGCCACGGGTGATCGAAGCTATGAAGGATAACTTCGCAAGGCATGGTATTCCAAGCCAGGTAATTTCAGACAATGGTCCCCAGTTTAAGAGCCATGAATACAAAGAATTTGCACACCATTATCAGTTCATAGCCACATACTCGAGTCCCCAGTATCCCTGAAGTAACAGCCAAATTGAAAGATCTGTCCAAACAATAAAAAAATGTTTAGACACGAAAACAGATTTCCATCTGGCGTTGCTCAACTATAGGAATACTCACTTGCCCATGCTTAATGCATCTCCAGCTCAGTTGCTCATGAGCAGGAGGCTAAGAGGAAGACTGCCTATGTCAGAAGACAATTTGATACCCAAAACACAAAATCCAAACAAATCACAAATGACGAAATGCCAACGGAGTCAAAAAAGTGTTCACGACGAAAAGTGTGGCAAAGCACACAAGCCATTGAGAACTGGTGATAATGTCAAGTACAAAATCCATGCAGGGGAATGGAAAAATGGGGTGATTTTGGGGCATACAGGAGTTTCAGCAAGAGAATACCAAATTTTAAACGAGTCAGGTAACATGTTGTATAGAGACAGAGTACAAATCATAAGGGCACCTGAGGCCGTTCAGCCCGAACCAGTTTGCCAGGCACAGAATATGCCGACAAGTCAGAGAAATGTAAACAATGCAGCTAATCTAACTAGGTCAGGTCGAGCGATTATGTATATATATATTTATTTGTATATCTCTCTCTCTATATATATATATATATATGTGAAGAGTTCAGGTGCAAAAACCCATAAACATCAATCTAGAAATTGAATTAAAATAACAGATGTGTACCTTAGGGTAATTCTAATTTCTCACTAATCCACTTTTCTTATGATAAAATGAAATATTGCACTTAGAGCAGGTTTCCGAACCCACACCTCTTTGCATTCTGGGCCAGTGTGCTAACCATTACACCACCTAGGCTCTCTGATGTCACTACCCTTTCCCCACCCGTCTGTTTAGTGTGGCTCCTTTCCTGAGAGGTCAGTACAGACCAGTACCTTATTATTATTATCATCATCAGTATCAGAACCATCATTATTGTCGTAATTATTATTATGCGGAGGGAACATGATAATACTGGTTAGGATCACACATTGGTGAGGGGTGGGGGGGAATCTTTGTGTTAATGTTTGTTGAAAGTGGTCGGTGATTGATGTAGTGAAACTCGGCTCCAGTGTTGATTTGCCTGGTTGCCAATGACTCACGGGCCTGGCAACCTCGGCACCGAGAGCGGACGTGGCAGTTGGTATCGGGGAGGGGTTGTTGAAGAAATCAATAAATAATTGAATAAATGTGTGATCAGATAAATAATTAAATAAGTGAATACATAATTGAATAAATCAATAAATAATTGAATAAAGCAATAATAAGTGAATAAATGTACGAACAGATAAATGATTAAATAGGAATGAATAAGTGAATAAATAAGTGAATATATGATGAATAAATAAGTGAATGAATTACTGGATAAATAAGTGAATAAATAAGTGAATAAATAAGTGAATAAATAAGTGAATAAATAAGTGAATAAATAATGAATAAATAAGTGAAAGAATAAGTGGATAAATAAGTGAATAAATAAGTGAATAAATAAGTGAATAAATAATGAATAAATAAGTGAATAAATAATGAATAAATAATGAATAAATAATGAATAAGTAATAAATAAATAAGTGAATACATAATGAATAAATAAGTGAATAAATAAGTGAATGAATAAGTGAATAAATAAGTGAATAACTAATTAATAAATAAGTGAATAATTAAGTGAATAAATGAGTGAATAAATAAGTGAATAAATATGTGAATGAATAAGTGAATGAATAAGTGGATAAATAAGTGGATAATTAAGTGAATAAATAATTAATAAATAATGAATAAATAAGTGATTAAATAAGTGAATGAATAAGCGGATAAATAAGAGAATAAATAAGTGAATAAATAATTAATAAATAATGAATAAATAAGTGATTAAATAAGTGAATGAATAAGTGAATAAATAAGTGAATAAATAAGTGAATAATTAAGTGAATAAATGAGTGAATAAATAAGTGAATAAATAAGTGAATGAATAAGTGAATGAATAAGTGGATAAATAAGTGGATAAATAAGTGAATAAATAATTAATAAATAATGAATAAATAAGTGATTAAATAAGTGAATGAATAAGTGAATAAATAAGTGAATAAATAATTAATAAATAAGTGAATAAATGAGTGAATAAATAAGTGAATAAATAAGTGAATGAATAAGTGAATGAATAAGTGGATAAATAAGTGGATAAATAAGTGAATAAATAATTAATAAATAAGTGAATAAATAAGTGATTAAATAAGTGAATGAATTACTGAATGAATAAGTGAATAAATAAGTTAATGAGTTAATGAGTTTATTATATGGATTAATGAATTAATCAAAACCATCAAAATTGATATGAAATGTGTATGGCAGTCACACAAACATATTACCAACACATACATGGCGAAGCCTCCATGGCGTATGGTGATGCGCGTTGGCAGCACCGATTAACAAAGGAGTAGTGATCAGAACGGCCCTAAAACTGAACCACTGTTTGGTATTATAAATAGATTGCAATCTACCTTACGTTAAAGGGCTACAGCTGCACAATCTGATGAAAACTACGGCGTATGGCATTAGCGTATGGATTTTCGACCCATACGCCATCATATGCCGTCATATGCTTCGCATACGCTATGCATGCGCTATACATACGCCGGCATATGCCGTCATACACCCTCATACGCCCTCATACGCGCGTCCGTCCAAATTTTGTTTGAGCATGCTCAAAAATTTTCGGCGTATGGCAGTGTATGGCTCATACGTTGCTCATACGCTCGACGTACGCTATGCGTACGGCGACATAGGTTACGCATAGGTTGGGTGTACGCTGAACTTGTCAATCACAACTGTCAAACCTCATCACAGTACGCCGCGCATAGGTCGGGATACGCTTTGAATACACCGCCATAGGCTAGGGGTAGGTTAGGCATAGGATAGGCATACACTTCAGATGCTGCTGGGACCTCGTGCGTAGCGTATGACGGCATATGACGGCGTATGACGGTGTATGGGTCGAAAACCGCATACGCCGGTATACGCTAACGCCATACACCATAATGTGACAGGGGCTTTATAGATCATGCTACTGTTGAAGCCTAGACATCGATTTATTTTAAACAGTGTTGACCATAGCAACACGGCAACATACCACAGGAGCACCAAACTTTGTTTATTTGTTGGAGTTCTACATCCTTGCGACATTTAAGGTCATGCCAGGACGGTTGGATCGCCAAAGTGCAATATATGTCTAATGAATGCAGCGGTATTTTTGTTGTTGGTGATGGTGCATTTATTTAACTTAGATATATGTAGGTCAAATTCTTCTAGGACTACACACAAAGAGGCATGTGAAGAATATATTTTGCTTCTTAGATTGACCAGACGGAATGGGAGAATGAGTTGAGCGCCTGTCTCCCGTGTGGGTAGATCGTGGGACTCGAACCCACGGGTTCGAACCCTGGTTGAGTCAAACCAATGACTTAAAAATTGATAATTGTCGCTTCCTAGCCACTATATAGTCGTCATGAGTGCACACTGTCACAAGTCGGTATCCATCCTGATATGACCTTAAATGTGTTTCATTGTGTTACATGCTGCAAATTGTGTATTCAACAGTTATTGTACACCTTATTATATATACCTTTTGTGTAAATAACCCTGACTTGAAAAATGGCTGGAAGACCAGTGCTTCGGCACTGACAAAAGACTTATTCAGCAGAATAAACATATTTATAAAAAAAAAATAAAAAAATTGCCAGGATATAAAACTCCCAACAACCAACAAACCAACTTAGTTGGACCCCCCCCCCCCCGACAAACACCGTAACCTACTTAATGCATATCCCCAAATAAAAGGTAAGCAGTGCGAAATGGCCAAGTGAAGTAGCGTCGAAGTTGGTCGTTCGAACCATGTTTGTTAATTCTGCAGACAACAGTGTAACCATGGTGATGGAGAGAGCTCACTTTAAAGGCCGTCACACTACGATGTATGGCGTCAGTGCGTGCTCAACGTTTGAAAATTTGCCAGTATGTCGGCATTCGTTGAACTTTTCAGCAGCGGAGGATAAAAATGGCCAGATACACAATGTACATACAATGTACACACAACGTACATAACGCATGCAGGACGTATCTCTGATCTATTGATAGCGTATGAGAGCGTTCATGTGCCTCGCAAAACGTTCGCAAAATGCTCGCATATGCTCATGGAACGCTGACCAACGTTACATACGTTACTCCATCGCTAGAAGTATGGCGTATATGTTAAATATGCTAGAGATACGGCAGGCATACATTCAAAGTACATTAGGAGTATGTAATGCATCCGTTGGCAGTACACGGACTGCACGTTCCCACCGGCTGAACATATGGCTAACATGCAGCAACGTATACCAATGTATCCCTAACGTACCCCCAATGTACGCCGATGTATCCTGAGCATACGCTGCATCAACATATGAGCCACACATCGACACACTTTGGACATTTTGAGCATGCACACACATTTTTCGGAGCCTCAACGCACGGCGACCTAAGACAATGTATAATGATGTACCCGGAACATACCCGACGTACACCCAATGTATACATAGCGTATGATGACATGTTGGTCGAAAATCACATACGTCGGCATAAGCTAAGGATATACGTCGTAGTGTGACAGGCCCCTAAATTGTGCAGCTAACAACTACACACATGCCATACGTGATCATTATAATCGCCTCTGCCACTCGGGTGCCAAGAATTAGAGATGGCGGCTGGCACGTAGTGTGTGGCTTTCTCGTTGGTGGCGCCACCGTCTCGTGTCATCTGACGTGAGCTGTGCAGTTTTCTGTTGTCACGGTTGTGGTGAGCCGTGTGCTGAACGATCTGTGTGCTTTCCGGTTGGGACGGGTGGCACTATTTTGTGTACGGCCCGGGTGCATTTGAGTTTAATTGAAGCAGTGCACACACCGGGCACCACCCAGGACATCAGGGTCGGAGCTCCTATTTATAATATATAAAATATATACTATATATATAATATATATATACTATATCCTATATATCCTATATGTATAATATATATATAATGTATATAATGTATATAATGTATATAATGTATATAAATTATAATGTATATAATGTATATAATGTATATAATGTTTATAATGTTTATAATATATATAATACATATAATACATATACTATATATATATTATATATATACACATATATATATATATATATATATATATATATATATATATATATATATATATATGTAGTGAGGATTTACCAATTAGCTCCATAAAGTCTCTCCATAAAGTGGATTGTGAGGTTCAATTTATGTATTTGGTTGTTTGTTGGAGTTTTACGTCCTGTCAACATATATGGTCATATCAGGATGGGTATCGACTTGTGACAGTGCACACTCCTGTTTACTTTATAGTGCTGCCTCACTGGGAGACCAGCCTGCTGGCACATGACCTAATTTCCCACATTTTCCTAATACTGAGCCAGCCAGTCGTTGTCTTATCCTAGTCATGCTTAAGTATCAGTTTTGTAGGCAATTGGTTTGACTCGATCAGGATTCAAAATCAAACTCCCGACATTCTGCATAGGAAGGCTGCGCTCTACTGATTCAGCCACTGCTTCAGTACAAATTTATATAAACATATATAATACCAAAAGGTGCTTAAGGTTTAGGGTCATTATGATCAGTACTCCTCTGTTAATTGGCACTGCCAACCTGCATCATCATACCCGACTGATGCTTTGCCATGTGTGGGTTGTTAATAGTATGGTTTGTTTGTACCTACCTAACACATTAGATTAGATTAGATTAGACAGAGTCTTTGAGCTGTATGCTCAGGCCAAGTCGGAGACTCCACCATCAGAGCCCATCACATGTGGTGAGGATGCTCTGAGGATGCATTGTATATTAATTTTGATAGTTTTTACTAACTTTGGTCACTTTGACCAGAGTGGCATCCATTTTGAATCACATAACCACAAGTTTAGTTAACTCTGCCATTAGATAGAGCCACCAAATATAGTTTACCACATAATGGTACAGATGGATTCCACCAGATCGCGGCACTATATTGGAGCGGGACCATGCACAAGTCCGAAATATAGCATAGAATCTAAATTTATACACAGTCTCACACAGTCTAAATTTATACGCAGTCTCTGAATATATATATAATGAGAGTTCAACCCAATATTGTCCAGGGATTGATGCGGAGCCTAGCTTTAACCTGTGCTGTGTATGGGTTAAAGCTTGTATTTATATATGTATAAGTAGGGTCAGCTAATGAACACAATACCAGACACAGTGGACTAATCAGCAGAGCACAGGCTTCCTGGGTGGAACCACGCAAGTTTTAATCCACGCCGAGTCAAAGCTAAGACTTACAAAATGTAGCCTTGTCACTACTAGCCTAGCACCTGACATTAAAGCTGCATAGTCCGATGAAAACATCAAATTTTCAAAACCAAAACAATTATATAGATTTGATTCTCCATATCTAACTTAGATACTGGTGCAGCTATCAAACATTTATCACCAAAGAGAATGGACTACTGAGGCAATTTAATAGAATCTGTTACTGAAGAAGTCTATGGTATCAGAGTTTTGCCATGCTTGCCAAAATTAATTTAGCATGTTTCCACTTCGAATATCTCCAAAGTTAGCCATTTAAAATAAAAGTTGCTTCAAACTAAAGCGTATTAGGTTATAACCATCAACCTAATATATGTATCTCAGAAAATGACAAAAACTAAAAACCATCAGAACATGCAACTTTAATAGGATAGGAGAAGGACTGGCGAGCTCAGTATCAGGATAATGTGACTAAGTGGGATATTGGGTCATGTGTGCCAGTGGCCAAATTCCCCAGTGGAGAAGCACTATGAAGTCGCCATGAGTGCGCACTGTCAGTGTTATAAGTAGGTGCCCGTCATGTTATGACCATAGATGTTGCTAGGGCGTAAAACCCCAACAAACAGCTACGTCAATGTTTGGTTTAAAAAAGTTTATACTTTCATCGGACTGCATTTATATGTCGGTAATGTGGCTGTCACACTACGACGACAAGCGGCGACGACAGCCCAGCGACAGCGACTTCCGGTCTGTCGTCGATTGTCGTCGATTGTCGCTCGGCTATCGCGCAGCTGTCGCCGCGACAGCTCCATGACACCTCCAGTTTCTCGACTGTTTCTCGACTGTCGCCGGGTTGTCGTCGGCTTTTTGGACATGTTGAAAAACTTCGACGACAGGCGACGACAGCCGATGCCGGTCTGCTGTCGATACGGTGTCGCTATGGGGTCGGTACAGTGTCGCTACGGTGTCGTCTTGTCGTTAAGCTGTAGTCGCTTCTCTCTCCATAGCAGCTGTATGTGTGTCTCGGTGTATGTGTCTCTGTGTGTCTCTGTGTCTGTGCCTATGTGTGTGTCTGTGTCTATGTGTGTCTATGTGTGTCTATGTGTGTGTGTCTGTGTCAATCATATTTCTCATGAAGACTGCTTCCTAACAGGTCCGCTACATAGTCTAACACACATGTTTGTACCATTGTACCGTCCCATTTCTTCATATATCATATGGAGACTACTTCCTAACAGGTCCGCTGCATAAACCTACATGTTTGGACCGTCCCATTCTTCATATTTCTCATGGAAACTGCTTTCGTACGTACATAGAGACACACACAGAGTCACACACACACAGACACACACAAACAGACACTGTCATCCCGCTGTCGTCCCGTCTGTCGTCCCGATGTCGTCGGGCTGTCATCCTATTGTCGTCCAACTTGGCCCGAATTTGCATATGTTGTCGGGTTTTCACTAAATCCAAGTTGCTGGGCTGGCATCACCCCCTTGTCGCCGTAGTGTGACTGCTACATAATGAGGGGAGGAAGAGGCATTAACGCAAACTATTATCACCATTGACGCTAGCTTCTGTGTAAAATTGAAGTGCACCTTGAATTTGTGTTACTGCGCTTGGCCTATGTAAAGGCCCTGTCACACGTTACCAAATTGAGGAAACGGATTGAAACAGATAAAAATATTCTAATCCGGTGTGATTCGGACTTGAGATGTATCGATTATGTAATGGAAGTTAACGGACGGGTAACAGACAGTAACAGATGGGTAACACACAGTAATGGATGGTAATGGTTGATAACGTATCTAATGATCAATGGACAATTCAGTATACAAAAAGAACTATAGCGAACGGCAACGGACGTGTAATTGATATGTAACGGTAACGGACGGTAACAGACGGGGAATGGACAGGGAATGGATGATAACAGATAATAACCGCATACATCACTCCGGCACAATCCGTTACAAGTTTTGTGCATGCTCAAAACTTGTAACAGATTGGGCCGGATATCAATGGATATCAACAGATATGCAACGGACACAAACCAGACTTTGCCGGATATCAACATACTTTGTTCTGTTTCAATCCGTTTCCTCAATCCGGTAAACTGTGACAGGGCCTTATGCAGGTAAGTACATGAATATCACGGGTGGTCCATAAAAACCAAATTCAAATTTAAATAGGTCAATTGGAAATTCCACTATCAGTCGGGGTGGCCTAGCTTGGGATGTTTAAATGGAGTAAAGCGCTGTGAAGCACGATATATTTTAATTAAAAAAAAAAAAATTGTGATCTCAGGTGGCACACAGCTGTGTACCTGCTAGATACAAGATTCACCCCATACTGCTGCAGTAGGGGTGCAAACCAACCCTATGTAAAAGCTGTCGAAAAAACGGGTCAATGAATTGAGAGCCTAATTTCACAATCTAAGAAGCAACATTTGTTATTTACATATATCTTATTGATAGCCCGCTACCTTTGAGTTGAAAAATATAATATAATATCTAGTTTAATAAGATTTAAAAGTGAAATCGACGGCGTTCTGCAGCCGCCATCTTGTCTTTTTGCATTCTCTCCCATTTCACCAAATCTGTGCCGATATAAGTAGCCATTTGATACTGGAGCCACAGTTTCTAGTTCAGGTTCCATACTAAACCTATTTTCGCCCGTATTTACACTACGTTGTCCTTCACCCGTGTACTACAAGTACCAGGTGAATCTTTTATCTATGTACCTGCATAATCATAATGTAGAAGCAATGCCTCTCTGATCAGGTGTGGAACTCGATGACGTGGGCACACATCGGCTAGGTGTGACAAGATGGGATGGCCTAATGAGTTGAGCGTCCGTCTCCCGCTTTGGTAGATTATGGAATTCGAAACGATGGGTTTAGACCCATGTCGAGTCAAACCAATGACTTAAGCATTAATACTTGTCAGTTCCTAACCAGGCGCTCCACATTATTAGGACAGTGCCAGGACTGGTTGGCTCAGTGTCAGGATAATGTAACTGAGTGGGATATCAGGTCATGGTGCTGGTGGCCTGCATGGTCTCCCAGTGGGACAGCACTATAGATTTACCAAGAGTGCACGCTGTCAGAAGTCGGTACCCATCCTGATATGACCTTAGATGTTGCCAGGACGTAAAACTCCAACAACCAACCAGCTATTGCATAAGTGTGCCTGGAGACATAATATATATGGCCGGAAAACCAATGCCTCGGTGCTGAAAAAAATACCTTTATTTGCTGCATAAAATTATCATTTACCCCACAAAAATATCATGTTTTAGAACTGAGCTAATCCGACAGAGGGCGTAATGAGACAATTATGGTCGTTGTTGTAGCGTTGCATTTGTATACTGAGAGCATTTTGTCGCGCACACATCTTAACAAGGTGATATATAATATACAGAACTGATATATACAGACAGCTGGCATTGCGGGTGGCGCCATCTAGGTGCGCTGAGTGTCACTACAAGGTGACACTCAGCGCAGGGGTGGAGAAAGGGAGTGAAGAGGGAAGATGGAAGAGTGACAGAGGAGTGAGAGGGAAGTGAGAGAGAAGTGAGAGAGGAGTGAGAGTGGAGTGAGAGAGGAGTGAGAGAAAGGATACAGGGAAAGGAGTGAGAGGGGAGTGAGGAAGCAGTGACTGGTGAGTGAGAGGGGAATGGTGAGGTATACGATTGATAGGGGAGTGAGCAAGGAGTGACCGGGGAGCGAGATGGGTGACAGATGAACGAGAAGGGAGTGAGAGAGGAGTGAAATGTGTGTGTTAGGTAGTGAGTAGAAGAAAGATCGGAGTAGTGTGAGAGACAAGTGCCAGGGGAGTGCCAGGGGAGTGACAGGGAAGTGACAGGGGAGTGACAGGGGAGTGGGCGGGGAGTGGGAGTGGAGTGAGCGAGGAGTGAGCGAGGAGTGAGAGAGGAGTGGGAGAGGAGTTAGAGAGGAGTGAGAGAGGAGTGAGAGAGGAGTGAGAGAGGAGTGAGAGAGGAGCGAGAGAGGAGTGAGAGAGGAGTGAGAGAGGAGTGACAGGGGAGTGGGAGGGGAGTGAGCGAGGAGTGAGAGAGGAGTGAGAGAGGAGTGAGCGATGAGTGAGCGATGAGTGAGCGATGAGTGAGAGAGGAGTGAGAGAGGATGGGGAGAGGAGTGAGCGAGGAGTGAGCTAGGAGTGAGCGAGGAGTGAGCGAGGAGTGAGAGAGGAGTGAGAGAGGAGTGAGAGAGGAGTGAGAGAGGAGTGAGAGAGGAGTGAGAGAGGAGTGAGAGAGGAGTGGGAGGAATGACGGGAGTGAGAGGGAAGAGATCGGGGAGTGAGGGGTGTGTTTGTTTGTTGTTGTTTTATGTCCTAGCAACATCTAAGGTCATATAAGGAAGGGTACCGACTTGTGACAGTGCACACTCATGGCAACGTTATAGTGCTGCCCTACTGGGAAATCAGGCTGCTGGCACCATGACCTGATATCCCATTCAGTCACATTATCCCGACACTGTGCTAACCATCCTTGCCATATCCTAATAGTGTCGTGTGACAGGCTAGGAAGTGACAAGTATCAATTTTAAAGTAATTGGTTTGCTCAACCGGGAATTGAACTCCCGACCTTCCGCACGCGAGGCCCGCGCTCAACCGACTATGTCACCGCATCCGGTGGAGTGAGGGGAGCGAGAGGGGAGTGTAGGGTGTGAGAGGAGAATGCGAGGGACGTGACATGGGTGAGAGGAGAGTGAGAGCATTGATAGGAGAGTGTGAGAGGAGTGAGAGGAGGAAGAGGAGAGTGAGATGGGAAGGATGAGAAGGAGAGGGGATTGAGAGGAGTGAGAGGAGAGAGAGGAGAGAGAGAGGAGAGTGAGAGGAGTGAGAGGGGAAAGAGAGGAGAAGGGAATGAGAGAAGAGTGAGAGGAGAGTGAGAGGGGAGTGAGGAGAGTGAGAGAGGAGTGACAGGAGAGTGAGAGAGTGGTCAGATTAAGGAGAGTAGGAAAAGCCTGAATTGCCTATTGTCGAATATAATTCCTAATTCCCGGACTCAATCCCAGATGAAGCTGGTTTCTTAAGTGCCTGTCACACGATGCCGGATTGAGCAATGGACAGAATTTTCTAGTCTGGTGGTGTTCGGGCGTGATAAGTATCAAAATGTATCAAAATGTGTCAAAATGTTGCGATGTCGGGTCAAAGGCCACTGGATGAACAAACATTAAATGGACATGAAATGTACATGAATGGATAGCCAACGGACGATAAGCAGACTAAACAAACTCAAACCGGACAAGAACCATAGATGTCAATCTGGCAGCATCCGTTCCAAGTTTTGTGCATGCTCAAAACTTGTAACGGATTGGGCCAGATATCAATGGATATCAACGGTTATGCAACGGATATGCAACGGACACAAACCGGACTTTGCCAGATATTAATGGACTTTGTTCGGTTTCTTTCCGTTTCCCCAATCCGGTGATGTGTGACAGAGCTTTAGTGCATCGTTGTCTGACATCAGACAATCCATGTCAGTTACAGGAGTTTTAAATCATGGCAACATCTAAGGTCATATCAGGAGGGGTACCGACTTGTAACAGTGTGCACTCATAGTGCTGCTCCTCTCGGAAATCAGGCCTCCGGCACCATGACCTGACATCCCACTCAGTGACATTATCCTGACATGGATCCAATCAGTCCTTGCCCTACCCTATTAATGCTGAGTGCCAGGCTAGGAGGTGACAATTATCAATTTTATGAGTCATTGGTTTGACTCAACCGGGAACCGAACTTCCGACCTCCCGCAAGCGAAGCCCGCGCTCTGCCGATTCGGTCACCGCGCCCGGTGCGGAGTGGGGATGGCGTGATAGGTTCGATAATAGCCCTGTCACATTATGATGTTTCTCTCCAACGTGCGTCGACGTGTGTCACTTTTGGGCGAAACATCGGGAAGCATTACGCGCGTGTTACGCGTGCGTTAGGCATGCGTCGGTACACGTTGGTACACTTTGATTGACAGCGATGGTCGTTGAGGAACGCCAGCGCGCGTCGTGGCGCGTCAAAAGTTTTGTGCATGCACAAAACTTTCGATGATCGAGAACGCGCGTCAACGTGTGGGTGCGGACGTTATGGGGACGTTAGGAGGACGTCGAGACACGTTAGAAGCACGTTGGAGGAACGTCGCTCGGACTTTGCTTAATGTTCTCTGTGGCGGAGTGGTTAGAGTGTCTGACTTTTTTCTAGGTCGGACTCCTAATCTGAAGGTCAGTGGTTCGATTCCCTGTGCCTCCCACCTCTGCCAATTTGGATTTCCACCGTTGTGTATAACTTACAGCGTCATCAAAGGCCAGTTGCTCTCATACCATGTCTATGTGGTGTGGGAGGTTTAAAAATCCCTTGGGTCGGGTAAAAGTGTAGGCTCGGGCTTTCTATCGACAAACTGTCTAATGGTGAAAACAAGCCTATTCAGGCTTATCCATGATAGGCAGTATAAATCTTCAACAACAACAAAAAATGTCGATTGACGTTGATATTTTTTCGAATCACTGCAAGCATTCCCTCACTGCGTCAGTAACGTTCGATCGACGTTTGCATAGCGTCTAGCGGACGCGCTCTTGACGTTTTTCCAGCGTTTCTCAACGCGTTGGAAGTGTTGGCCACGCGTGTGGTACTCGCTTAAGGTTGGCTTGACTTGACCCTACTGACTGGGTGGCTTATCTCCACCACACACGTCAGGAAACGTTAGTCACACATTATGCCAATGTCCAGCGCGCTCAGAGCACGCCGAGAGGACGCTGATAACATGCTGATAACACGGTGGCGCAACGCTCACTAATGTCGTGTAACATGTCCGCCGGTCACTAGACGACCGCTGGAATAACGTTAAGCGAGCGCTGTGCACACGCCGAGTGCGCCGGACGCTCGTATGGCACACGTTGCGAGAAACTTTTTTTGTTTGTTTCGCCATGCGTCGACACACGTTGGTCACGCGCTACTAACATGCTGCACTGATGTCAAACTTTTTCCCAAGCCGCCGAAAAGTTGGACGTGTCTCGACGCGTACAACTTATTTTGCGCGTTGGCTGCATGCCGGTGAGAAGCATCGTAATGTGACAGGGCCATAAGTTGGGTGGGTGGAGAAGGGGTGGGTTGGGGGGGGGGGGGAGGGAGGTCGGGCTTGTTGTAGAATAAACCAGTCCTTGCCCTATCCTATTACAAGCCGTGAACATGGCATATGCTGCCGATACGGCGCAAAGCAACCACCAATCAATCAATCAATCAATCAAGCATTAATTTCATAAGTCATTTGTTTGATTCGACCGGGAACCGAACTCCCGATCTCTCTCTCCCACGCCAGGCCCGCGCTCTATCGATTCGGCGACGGCGCCCGGTATATATATCATTATATGTGTGTACGTGACAGGCGCTTAATACCACGTCCACTGTCTGTCTAGTGTCAGCACAGGTGAGCGTAAAAACACACCACCACCACACGCTGACACCGCAAGCACCCTGCCGATTCATACGATACGCATGGACAAATTGCCACTCACTCTCATCATGATGCAGCACAATTAATACACCTGTGTCAGTGTGTGTGGTTTGCGCTTGGCTAGCTGACATTGAGATGACACAGCCATGACTCAGCCGTACTACAGGTGAAGTCAGACGGCGTGAACTTCGCCATATAAGATATATGCGGGGCGGTGTGTGCGCATGCGCGCGGTTGTGTGTTTATTTGTGACAGCAGATCCTGTGGGTTTTCTGGAATAACTAAACAAGCCGCACCCACATACCGAGCTGTTTAGTGGGGTGAATGTGGTGGATGTTTTAATATTATTTACCTTCCTGAGTGATACGCTGTCTGCCGACTGACTGTGATAGCTGGCGGACTGACCGGGTACCAGGATGCGGACCGGGTCACCGTGCCCGGGGGAGACCGCGCGACGCGTGGTTTGTTGTCGGGGATTGACCGTCACGGTGGCCGTCACGTTACTGTTGCTGCTAGCCCATCCAGGTAAGGGCAGTATCTATTATAATCTAACGAGATCGACTCTTCTGGTCATAGATATGTGAATGGTTAGCACCAGGCCTATTATCTTTATACCACTGTATAAATATACTGATATGTGTATATAGTACATCATAGTACATATATAAAATATACACGATTTATAAAAGGACGTATATATCTAAATTATGTATGAAGAGTTCAATTGAAAAACCCTGTAAGTTGTAACTGTAACTTGTAAGTGTGAGCACCAATCCAACAAATTAATTAAAATAAACGATGTTTACATATACATATATATAGGTATATATATATAATTATATAGCTAATATAATACAGTCGCTATCTTTATTATTAAGTCTCGTATATATATATACAATCATATAAGATTGGTATATATAGTACATATGTAAAATATTCACTAGACATATTTATGGTTATTATATTTTATAGTATTACTAGTACTATTGAATATCATATATACCCGGTATATTTATGCTTCAAATTGCTATATAAAACAGGCAAACATAGGTTTATAGATGTCCATTGAATATACATATATATGTTTATAAATACATACAAGCTTAAATACAACCTGACAAAATTTAATGTCAACATAGCAACATGGAAAATAGTGGCCATGGACAGGAACACATGGTGTGCTTCTATTCGCAAAGGCACAACATATATATATATATGATCATATATATCAAGCTGAAGAAATACATCAGCAGGAAAAGATTGTCTCCTTCACCTACCAAACTCGCTGACAGCTGCTACACACATATATATCCAACATGCCACCACACATTCCGATCACAAATTTGAATCATCGGTCATCAATGAGTTCACAACAAATGATGAGTTGCTGTCATTGTCACCACCGATGGATAACCAAGAGAATATGTTTATATAAACATATATATATAGTATATATACTATATATATATATATATAAAAGTTATACATATATATATATTATAACATTATATATATACATGTTATATATATATAAATATTATATATAAATGTTATATGTATAAATAGTATGTGATGTATAACGCATTATACGAGTATAAATGCAAGGGGAAGATATACTGTATATATCTATTCCCCCTTGGCGCATTGGTTGTGCCCCTCCCCTCCCAGCTGTCGGGGTAATTGGGAAGGGCCCCCCTCCCCTCGCGCCACACACCCTGGATGTATTTATATATATATTTTACCTCGGTATACAGCCTCAGGCTAGCCTCAGGCTAGGGAGAAGGAAGCACGTGAGGTACCAGCAATTAGCATATACAACTCACGACTGGATTACGTGTCGTTGGGTTGCTCCGGCAAATTTAGTCTACATACAAGCAAATACGCAGTAAGTATAATAAAAAACTGTGGTTAGCTTAATTATGATGCATTAGAGCATCATTATGGAAAGTTTAGACTTTCTTTGGTCCATTTTGGACGAGTTATTTGGTTATAAAAAACCAAGGATAGAATTCCTTCTCGAAGGAACGAAACCGATCATTAGCGGTTCTGTCAACACCCGTGTCACCGTGTGATTATGGGTAGAGATGTGGGCTCTGCCTCATCTCCTGTGGAAATTCTCTCGTACTCTAATAGAGAGTAATGTTGGAGATGCTCCTGGGTTTCTTTTATAGACTCCCCACAAACTTTTTCAGGCGTTTCTCCGAGTTTCGTAGCATTTTCTCCAACTTGTTGACGTAGTAGTCACAGGTGGGAGAAGTGTGCGGAACAGAGGGATGGGCGGGACGATACACTGGTCCCGACCCCGCGTAAGGTTTGGGCTTGACCCACAATCCACGCACAAATTTAGCTTATTACGCCTGTGTTATAACGGTTATAAACACGTTCTCTAACACCACTAGATGTCCAAATGAGTTTGAAACAACCATATTGTGACATATATATATACCGGGACTGACCAAAAATCTTTGTTTCAGTTCCCGATGGCCACGAAGCGGAGTAAGCGCGGTGCAGCAGCAGCCGAGGGGCGTGTTCCGAGTGGACTGGACGAGGAGTACGACTCCTCACCCGTGTTGTCGGCAGTGCCTTCGACACAGCCCGGGGCGCATATTCTCTCCGAGGCGGACGAGGACATAGTGCCTGACGGTGCCGCGGCTCAAAATTGGGAGACTCGGTTTGCGGCGATGGAGAGTCATATTATGTCTCTCAAACCACCGGTGTCTCGTAAACGGCGAATGCCGAATGTCCAACAGGAATCGTCTTTCGAGGATTTCTCGGAGACAGACTCAGCGATGGAGCTTAAGGCTCCTCCTCCTCCTTCTCCTAAACGGAGGAAAAAGAAGAAACATATCATTTCTTCTGGTGATGATTTCACCAAAGAACGGGGGAAGACTGGACTTCGCAAAAAGCGGAAGACCAAGTCCAAGAAGAAGAAGAAGAAGAGGAAAGATTCTTCTTCCGATTCTTCCGCAGATTCCACTTCTACGGAATCAGACTCAGACACACAATATGAGGGTGTCTATGCTGCCATTGGGGGCAAAGTGGCTAAGAAAGTGGAGAAGCCAAAGGCTAAGCGTGTGAAAACCACTACGCTTATGCGCGAGACCATTAATGGCCATTTCCGCACCTTTACAAGTTAGGAGATGAGTTAACAGGCATCAAAGGTGTTCCAAACTCCATCATTAAGGAGATGGATCGAGATGTCAATATGACGGATGACCGTAAGAGATTTGAGGGTGTGTTGCACACAGTGCATAAGGCGGTGCTTGGTACCCTAACAGCTATTGCTCCTGTGGCAAATAGAATGCAAAGAGAAAATAAGTTCTCGTCTTTGGCTAAAATGATGGACAAAGGAATTGCATTGTTAGCGGCGGCAGGTAATTATCTGTCGTACCGAAGATATGAGAATGTCTTCAAGTCGGTTTGCACAGATGCTGGCAAAGAAGTGGCTCGCTCAAAGAAGGTTACGGATAATGATGGGAAAGAGTTTACGCTCTTTCTCGCTCCAGAGCCGATTAAAGGGAAACCTTTAGATAACACGAAAATGTTTGGCGGTCAACTACAATACCTCTATAAAGAGGTAGAAACTGCAGCCAAGAGTGGCAAAAACATGGATGGCAAGAAGAAACAGGAAACCCCTCGTTTCAAAAGGTCACGAGGGGATTTTCGTCCACGACGGTTCACCAGGGGAACCAGACCGGGCTCAAACTTCGGTCAAGCTTTTCGGGGCCGGGGCGCTCGCTCAGGCTGGACCGACAACACTGCACGGCCACTAGGCCGAGGCGTCAACTCGCCGAGACCCTTCCCCAGGGGCGGGTCCAAGTAGAGGTCCAAACACAGACGTTACAAGTCCTTGCAGCCTCTAAAACCACACAAACTGTAAGCAACTTTGTGGCTGGTAATATCAATAATCATATTTCTGAGTGGCACAAAATTACTAGTGACCAAGAAATTTTACAAATAGTTAGGGGTGTTCACATTCCCTTCACACAAATTCCGGTACAAGGCAGTATACCTTTTCCTTATAAGATTGAACCGGTTGAACGAGAGGCACTAACTAAACAGGTACAAAAATTCTTTGAGAAAGGAATTATACAAAAAGTGACACACTGTTCAGGAGAGTTTATTTCAAACATCTTCTCGAGACCAAAGCCTAATGGCGACGTTCGAATGATCCTGGATTTAACAATCCTTAATAAAATGGTTGAATATCGACATTTTAAAATGTTTTCTGCTAGATACGGCACGGGATCTGATTACGCCAGATGCGTGGATGGCTAGTGTTGATTTACAAGATGCATATTATACGCTTCCCATAAGGGAAAATGACCGGAAATTTCTTCGGTTTCTTTGGGATAACCAACTATATGAGTTTACCTGCATGCCGAATGGTTTAGCTTGTGCCCCTCGTTTATTCACTAAACTGCTTAAACCTGTTTTCTCAGTAATGGCGTGGAAGGGTCACATAATGTTCCCATACATAGATGATTCCTTTATTATAGCGTCAACACAAATTGATTGTGTGAATGCAGTTTTCGATTTATGTGCATTACTCACTAAACTGGGGTTTTATGTACATCCACAAAAGTCAGTGCTTTAAACCAACAAAACAACTCAAATGTTTAGGGTTTATTCTGGATACACAGTCTCTTACAGTGTCGATAACAGAACAAAAACTAATTAAGTTTATGAATACAGCGACCCAGCTTATTAAGTTATCAAAACCTAAAATTAGACAGGTCGCAGTCCTTATTGGGATAATGCTATCGTATGCACCCGCTATTCTATACGGGAAGGCTCATATTAAATCTCTAGAAATAGATAAAAATTTAGCGTTGGCACAAACTAAAGGGAATTTTGAGCGAAAGATGTTTATTTCGCAAGAAGGGCTACAGGATATTGGATGGTGGATGCAACACATAGCAAGTTCACCAAATCCAATCCGCATGGCGGAACCTAATACAGTAATAACTACTGATGCTTCGTTAGAAGGTTGGGGAGCTCATCGAGATGGGGTCACAACAGGAGGTAGATGGCTTGATAATGAAAAATCAGACCATATTAATGCACTAGAATTGCGTGCTATTTATCTGGGCTTATGTAGTTTAGTAAAGATAAATAAATCACAAGTTAGAATACTAACTGATAATACTACTGCCATGGCATATATTCGTAACATGGGTGGAACCAAATCAAAGCCTTGCAATCAGTTGTCTAAACTGATTTGGAACTGGGCACAGGCTCAACAAGTTTGGCTGACTGTAGCGCATATTCCAGGGTCACAAAATACACTTGCAGACCATAAAAGTAGAAATTTCCATGACCATTTAGAATGGTCTCTCTCTACACCTTTGTTTAACTTCATTTGTGAAAAATGGGGTACACCTAAAGTTGACTTGTTTGCATCACGAAATAATAACAAATTACCTTGTTATGTTTCTTGGCATCCTGAACCGGATGCTTGGAAAGTAGATGCATTTGCTATTACCTGGGAAAATAATTATTTTTATATTTTCCCACCGTTTAGCATTATCAGCCGAGTAGTGAGGAAAAATCGGCTTGGAAGGGACACATGCTATACTGGTGGTGCCCGATTGGGACACGCAACCTTGGCTGCCAGCAGTTTCACAACTGGCAAAAGAACATATACGATTCCCAAGAAAACTCGGGAACCTGACGCACCACGGACCGCTAGTGGTTCACGGCGACGTGTCAACGACGCCCCTATTGGCATTCCTTTTCTAAGGAAACAGCTGCAGCAATTTGGATTGGACAAAATTACTGAGAATAGGATAGTATCTGATGCCTGGAGGCCAGGTACAGTCAAAATGTACACAACCTATTTAAAGAAATGGGGTGTACATTGTTTGTTAATGAAAGTCAAGCCAACAAACCCAACAATTTCACAAGTAGCTCGTTTTCTTCGTTCTCTAGAGGATGAAGGACTATCCTTTGGGTCGATCAATGCGGCAAGATGTGCGTTATCAATCATATTACCTAGAATTGATGGTGAAACAGTTGGAAAACATTATGTCCTTTGTTATCTACTTCGGTCAATTTATCAAAGGAATCCTCCAAAACCAAAGTATAGTCGGTTTTGGGATGTTTCTATAGTATTTAAGTTGTTTCAGGCTTGGCCTCACAACTCGTGGTTAGATATAAAACAATTAGGTTTTACGGTCGCGGTCCTGTTATTATTAGTAACGGGACATAGAGGACAGACGATTGTTGCTTTATCTTTAACTAGATTAGAAATAGACAAGAAACAAGCTACGTTTGATTTAGCACAATTGCTCAAATCGAACACGTTAGGTGACCCTTTATCTACGGTTCACTTAGACTGCTTTCCGAATGATCGGAAATTATGTGTTGTGTCAGCCATACGGGCCTTATATATCTAAGACAAAGGATTTACGTGCATCAACAACAACTATTAGTGAGCTTTATAAAGCCACATAAGGCAATTTCACGAGACACCCTTGCCAGATGGACAATTACGGTGTTGGAAATTGGCTGGAGTGGATACGGGCAAATACTCTTCCCACTCAACTAGAGGTGCCATGGTCTCCAAGGCACGGTTGCTAGGTATTTCTGTGAAAAGAATACTAGCGCATGCAGGCTGGAAGACGGCTAAGTCGTTTGCAAAACATTACAACAAACGACTAGAAAAGCCCCATTGCAAAGCGCCTGCTCGCCAACTTTGCAAAGCGCCTGCTCGCCAACTAACAAATAGGTGAGAACAAAAACGTTGAATATTATAATAAGAATGGATGATATTAAGGATAAAAAATGAATTATGTAAAGGTCTCCCTCGCCTGAGGCTAGCCTGAGGCTGTTATACCGAGGTAAAATAGTATAGTTATACGAATCTTACCTGGTATAGATGATGGATAACTGTTGTTTTCCCGAGGTATAATGCCTCAGGTAGACGTGGGCTAGGGCCCACCCACCACGCCCTACCACGTCTATCCCGTTGGTGTACCATTACGGGAAAATCATAGTATCCATTGTATTGAAAGATCATTTTTTTATCCTGAATAAGTAGGTTAAAATTGCTGGTACCTCACATGCTTCCTTCTCCCTAGCCCACGTCTACCCGAGGCTTATACCTCGGGAAAACAACAGTTATCCATCATCTATACCCAGGTAAGATTCGTATAACTATACTGTATATATATATATCCAGCAGCTATATTGATGTGTAAAAACAATTGCTAATACGGGTGTAGTAAGGTTTATGAAAGAGCATACTTTTCTATATATAACTTACAGTTACAAGATCACATCGAACGAAATACCATTAATAAACGTGGCTTTAACCGCACGTATATATGGGGTGTTTTTTATATAGGGTATTCACGTGACGTCATCAACCGGATGCGCGGACATTGTGGCGATATCAACCAGTAAACATCCCACAGAGTTTGCCTGTATGCGCAGTGCAAAACGTTAGTTTTATTAAAAATTAATAGAAATCCAGAACCCTAAACGTGTCAATTTAATATAATCTTGTTGGTAAACATGTTTTCTATGTGTATTCCAATCAGTTTGTTTCTAGGAGTTGTGGTTTTAGAGACATTTAACTTTTTCTGTATGAAGATTGCTCACTGCCATTGACAATGCATTGAGTTTGCCGGTACGCGCAGTGCAAAATGTCAGTTTTATTAAAAATTAATAGAAATCCAGAACCCTAACCATATCAATTTAATATAATCTTTTTGGTAAACATGTTTTCTATGTGTATTCCGATCAGTTTGTTTCTAGGTGGTGTGGATTTAGATATATTTAACTTTTTCTGTAGGAAGATTACTCACTGCCATTGGCAATGCATTGAGTTTGCTGGTACGTGCAGTGCAAAACGTCAGTTTTATTCAAAATTAATAGAAATGCAGAACCCTGACCTTATCAATTTAATATTATCTTTTTGTTAAACATGTTTTCTATGTGTATTCCAATCAGTTTGTTTCTAGGTGGTGTGGATTTTGATATATTTAACTTTTTCTGTAGGAAGATTGCTCATAGCCATTGAGTTTGCACTGTGACAGTGGGTTTATTATTGTGGTTACTATCGCCACAATGGCCGCACTTCTGTTTAGGGTGACGTCAGTGCATACCCTATATATCTGCGGAATAGCCGAGATATAACATATCAGCAACAACTCTACCCCTGCTCTGTGTTATTACCAACAACAAACATGTAGAACTGGTACTGGTACTACCAGTACCAGTGGTAGCTATTATCCTGCAGGATGGTACCAGCACAAATGTGACGTCATCATTCCTAGCAAACCCTAGCCAAGAGGTGGGTTACTGGGGTCAGGTCGTTTTGCACACGGCACTTGTTTTTGTCAACTCCAGTCTCGGTGTTCGATTTGAAATTCTAGCAACTCGGGTGACCTGAATCACACGGGTCATGTTAATCGATTACGCCCTCGGGGACTTTGTCCTGCAGGTAGGCAAACTTCCGCTTACCTGCGTCTACCTGTGTGTGACTTTATCTCACCTGGTCAGGTGGACCGGCCGCGGTGGCCGAATCGGCACAGCGCTGGCTTCCCGTGCGGATCGTCGGGATTTCGATTCCAGGTCCAGTCAAACCAATGGTTTACAAAATTGGTACTTGTCACCTCCTAGCCATGCGCTCGGCATTGATAGGATAAGGTATGGACTGGCTAGTTTGGTGTCAGGATAATGTGACTGAGTGGGATATCCGGTTGTGATACTGGTGACCTGGTCTACCAGTGGGACGGCATTATAAAGTCGCCATGAGTGCGCACTGTCACAAGTCGGTGGCCGTCCTGGTATGCCCTTAGATCTTGCGAACCCTAAAGACCACAACTTGACCACAGATACATCCCAGCTCTGATTATCCCAGTTCCAATTATGATAGTTCGTTTGTTTGTTGTTTTACATCCTAGCAACATCTAAGGTTATATCAGAAAGGGTACTGTCTTGTGACAGTGCACAACTCATGGTGACTTTATAGAACTGCCTCACTGGGAAACTAGGCGACCGGCACCATGACCTGATATCCCAGTCACTTTATCTTCATACTGTTCTAACCGGTCCTTGCCCTATCCTACGAATGTAGCGACAAGTATCAATTTTTATATGTCATTGGTTTGACTCGGCTTGGATTCAAACTCTTAACCTTCCACACGGGAAGCCTGCGCTCTACCGATAAGGCAACCTGGTGCAGTCCAATTTTACTAGTCTTAGATTTTTATTGTATCATTATAATTGTTAATCATTGCTGGCCTGGGCAGGGATGAACGAGGAAGCAGGAATGGGAATGACATAACGTTATTCTCATGACAATCAACTCCAACGGTGTTTGTCGTTTACATTATTCATTGTTGGAGCAGGCCCACAGGCGAAGTCTGACAGGAGCATGAAGTTATGCGAGGAAGTAATGTAATCATCATCAACTGTGGTCTTCTCTGTGGTGGAGTGGTTAGAGTGTCTGACTTTTTCTAGGTCGGACTCCTAATCTGAAGGTCGGTGGTTCGATTCGCCATGCCCCCATCTCTGCCAATTTGGATTTCCACCGCTGTGTATAACTTACAGCGTCATCAAAGGCTAGTTGCTCTCATACCATGTCTATGTGGTGTGGGGGGGTAAAAATCCCTTGGGTCGGTAAAAGTGTAGGCTCGGGCTTTCTATCGACAAACTGTCTAATGGTGAAAACAAGCATATTCAGGTGTATCCATGATAGGCAGTATAAATCTTCAACAACAAAATATATACAATGTGTTGTTATGAACAAAGAAGGTAATCAAGGAGTGACATAAATCAAACAGCCATGTCATTAATCAGTAAAGCCATCAATCAATTAGCATCAGTCATCAAGGTCGATTGACATTAGTCAATCACATATGTGATATAGTCATAAATGAAGGAACGAGAAAGGAACATATCAACAGTGTATCATATGTTTTAGAGGCGAATTCTTGTACAGTTAAATGGTGTTTTTTTGTTATGTCTCGTTGTTTTTTTTTGTTTTTTTTATCGAGACAAGTGGTAGTGGGTGGGTGGGTTTTTAGAAGAGATGTGCTGCTGATAAGTGTCAGTAGAAGAGTGAGGAGGAGGGGCAGAGTAGGAGCCAGAAGAAGAGTGGGGCAGAGGGAGCCTGTGATTGGCTAACGAAGAGTGGGCTACCTGACTGAAGGTGGGTAAGTGATTGACAGGTGGGCGTGGCTGCTTCGATGGCTCCCCCCGCCCCCAGTAATGACAGCAAATGACCACCTCCGTGGTTATTTAACCCAATTAATGTTGTGTTGGTCACATGACTGCCTATAATAACAGGGATGCTCGGCCGCGTTGAGCACCCCATGCTACTACAATACTCTTCCCCTTCATATCACCTGCGATGCAGTTGTACTAAACCAATAGTATCAACTTATCAATCAACACTAACCAATACTAAGGAAGAAAGGAAGGCAAGTCACACAGATAGACAGTGAGGGTGTTGTGCTTTAATCAAATTAATGACACCAACACCTGCTCACCTACCAGTGACCCATCAGCCGACTGTCACAAGTCGGTACCCGTCCTGATATGTCCTTAGATGTTGCCAGGAGGTAAAGATCCAACAACCAACCAACCATCGTATGTGTAAGTATGCAGACTAAAGTGATCCCCCAAATATCACGATTGTTCAGCACGTTTTTTAAAAAGCAAACGCTAAACGATCGGTGAACTAAAAATAACAAAAATTACAAAAGTAACAAAGATTAAAAAAATAACAACAATACCAAAGATAACAAAAATAACAAAAATATCGAAAATAACTAAAATAACAAAAATAACAAAAATAAGTGGAATGCAGTTTGTGTGCGATGAGGGTACTGACGACTTACATGGAGGACGTACCTAGTTGTCGGACTTAATTGTACTATGCAAGCTGTCAAAATAAACTATAGTTTGTTGTTTATTTTGACAGGTTGCTGATGAATTAGACAGGATAACCAAGCAGCCTGTCCCCATGTGATGGGACCAGACGGGATCGCCAAATGAGTTGAGCGTCCGTCTTTCGTTTTGGTAGATCATGGGATTCGAGCCGTTTGAACCCTGGTCTTGTCAAACCAATGACTTAAAGATTTATACTTGTCGCTTCCTAGCCCGGCACTCGGCATTATCAGTCATAATTAAGTCAAGCACTGATTAGCTCAGTGTCAGGATAATGTGACTGGTGCTGCCCCCAGTGGGGCAGCACCATAAAGTCACCATGAGTGCGCACTGTCACAAGTTGGTACCCGTCCTGATATGACCTTAGATGTTGCCAGGACGTCAAACTCCAACAACCAACGAACTTAGATGTCCCAACAAACAAAGGCTTGGGGCCGATGTGCGTGGTGGGATTCATCCATGCGTGACCGTGACACAGATAGTGAATTCCCTCAAATGAATTCAGTGTCACGATGCAGCACTGTCAGATCGAATAGATGCATTGAGAGTTGGGCTGGGTCCCTGAGGGAGGGCTGAAGCTGTCACCTAGCACATCGGGTTCCAGTTTCAGATTACATGGCGGAAGGTGTGTGTTGTTGTTTGTTTGTTTGTTGTTGTTTTACATCCTAGCAACATCTAAGGTCATATCAGGACGGGTACCGACTTGTGACAGTGCGCACTCATGGCGACTTTATAGTGCTGTCCCACTGGAAAACCATGCTGCCGGCACCATGACCTGGTATCCCACTCAGTCACATTATCCTGACACTGAGCACACTGGTCCTTGCCCTGTCCTAATAATGCCGAGCGCCGGGCTAGGAAGCAACCAGTATCAATTTTTAAGTCATTGGTTTGACTCGACTGGGGTTCGAACCCACGACCAGCACAGGAGACAGATGCTCTAACTCATTCGGCCATCCCGTCTGGTTTGTGTGTGTGTGTGGGGGGGGGGGGTGAATATACATGTATAAACAAAGTAGTATTTTATCTAATGTAAAATATGTCTTCAAGTTTACTGCAGTCTACATTAGAAAGAACTTTATAGTGCTGGCCATGTTGTCCGCATGGATAAGGATAGAATAACAAAAGCTCTCTTCTACTGTGAACTTGTAAAAGGATGCAGAATTCAAGGTGGTCAGTAGACGAGGTTCAGGTTATAACCTGAAGAAATGTAATGTCAGCACTGAAACCTGGGAAATAGTGGCCACGGACAGAAGTTTATGGCATGCTTCTATTCACAAAGGCACAACACAGTTTGAAACTGATCATAGATCTCAAGCTAAACAAAAGCGTCAGCAGAGAAAAGATTGTCTCCTTCATCTACCAGACTCTCTGACAGCAGCTACACACATGTCCAACGTGCCACCTAACATCCCGAGCACAAATTGAACTCATCAGTCATCGACGAGTTCACAACAAATGATGAATTGCTGTCGTAGTCGTCACCGATGGACAACCAAGAATAATACATTCGAAACAAATGAGTCCCATTAAGTTTGGTCATGATGAGACTGGTGGTTTTAGATACAACATAAGTATAAGGTGTGGGGTCTGTAGTGAAGGATGGAGGTAAGGTTCACTAATCCCAACTTCCGGTCTGTAAGTTGAAGCTGTGACCCGGCGTACTGCGTAGCAGTTTCAGTCCTCTCTGACGGAACAACACAATTCAGAACAAGAAGGGTTGGCAGAATGAGTTGAACATCTGTCTCCCTGTTTGATAGATTGTGGGACCCTGGTCGAGTCAAACCAATGACTTAAAAATTGATGCTTGTCGCTTCCTAGCCAGGCACTCGGCATTATTAGGATAGGGAATGAAATGGTTGTCTCAGTGTCAGGATAATGTGACTGAGTGAGATATCAGGGCATGGTGCTTGTGGCCATGTCTCCCAGTTGAGCAGCACTATTAAGTCACCATAAGTGCGCACTGTCAGAAGTCGGTACCTGTCCTGATATGACCATAGCTGTTTCCAGGACATAAAACCCCAACAACCACCCAACCTACGGCTGGTTCCCACCAGTCAGTACGCCCGTCGCTGCCCATGCCCAGCTGACCTGGTTTCAGGACATCTGCGTGTGACTGCAATCTCTTTCAAAGCGAATGATCTTGCATACCTGTAACAGACCTGCCACATTTTGTTGATGGCAAACTGAATTGTTCACCTACAATCTGTATGAATCTGTATCACATAATAATTCATATATATATATGTCCCGCATGCCATAAAAAACACAGGAACACAATTACATAATTGTATTACTCAAACTACATTACACGACGACGTAATGACGACGTAATGAGCCAACGTAATGAGCCAATGTGAGCCTGACGTGATCACTTTTCATCATTACGTTGCCGTACGTGTGGTTACGTTATGATGACGTCAGAATGACGTTAGACTGACATCGAGCTACGTCACGTTACGTCGTGTTACGTTGGTGCGCGTCAAGGTTTTGAACTTGTTCAAAACTTTTGACGTGATGCGAACGTAAGGGTTTACGTTCGCCGTACGTTCTGTACATGTTCGGCGAACATCAATGACGTTAAACGGACGTTAGTCAAACGTTCCTCACTACGTTCCACTCGTTGACCCACATTAAAGCCGGTGGAAACGTCCATGCGGCATAATGGGAACGTCAGGAGAACGTCAGGAGAACATCAGGAGAACGTACGTTCAGTGTTTCGCCAACGTTTAATAACGCAAGTAACGTAAGGTAACGTAAAGCAACGTAGTTCTGGCGATGGAATAACGTACATAATGTTCCTTGAGCGTAATTACGTTGTCCTCTCTCGTTGAATGACGCCATCACTATGCTTTACCGCCGTTACTCTCTCGTCCACTACGCTGCATCCAAGTTCAACTTGTGCCCAAATTTGCATACTACGCCAAGAAGTTCAACGTTCTTCACGTCCTCCCTATGCTGACGTCATTACGTCGTAGTGTGACAGGGCCATTACATACAACATTCATCACTGTGGCTGAACATCAGCTGCATGGGTCGCTGATTTCGCCAGTCTCAACATCTCAGCGTTTATCTCTATAAATTTAACAAAAAATCTGTATCAAAATGGAGTACAGTCGTATCACTAAAAATAACATAAAAATGCGTATCGGAGACGGGTAGCCCATATCATGTGGCAGGTGTGATGTAGGCATGCCTTAGCAAGTTAGCGTCCGAGTGCGGTGTGATCACAAGTGGCCCGAAGCTGAAGGTTGAGTCCTATTTGAAATCGCTGCATTCATCAAGAAGGACTTGTATATATGTCTTATATAAAGTTGAGGCGCAAAACCCTGTAAAGGTCAATCCAAAAATGGAGATAAATATTGGAATAAAACATTCAAAATGTCGATTTTTTTACATTCCTATTTTTTGTTCATTGCTACATAATCATTACATCACAAGAAAAGTGGAATTAGTGAGAATTAAAATTTATTTCTTGTACAAATCTTTTATTTTAATTAACATTTTGGATTGGCATTTGCGTGGTTTATATATATATATATATATATATATATATATATATATATATATATGTCGCAACACCACTGTGTTGTACTAACTAACTGCACCTATATCCCAGCACCACCTTGAACTAACTAATTGCGCCTCTGTCCCAACACCACCATGTTGTACAAACTAACTGTGCCTATGTCCTTTCACCACCTTGTTGTCCTAACTAGATGTGCCTATGTCCTAACACCACCATGTTGTACTTACTAAATGTGCTTCTGTCGCAACACCACCATGTTGTACTAACTAACTGCACCTATGTCCTGACACAACCATGTTGTACTAACTAATTATACCTATGTCCTAACACCACCTGTTGTACTAACTAACTGTGCCTATGTCCTGACACCACCATGTTGTACTAACTAATTATACCTATGTCCTAACACCGCCATGTTGTACTAACTAACTGTGCCTATGTCCTAACACCACCATGTTGTACTAACTAACTATACCTATGTCCTAACACCATCTCGTTGTACTAACCAACACCACCATGTCGGTGTACTAAGTGTCTGCCTCCTCTCTCTTCCCGGACAGCGCCGTGCCGGGGCCGGGACCCGGGCCAGTCCGACCCGGGGCCGTGTGACCGGCAGCTGCCGTGGGGGACCGGGTACCTGGTGAGCGACAACTACCCGTTCTCCTACCACCGGGTGACACCCTGCGTCTACACCATCCCCCTCGACACGTCCCCCCGGACACCTCGCCTCGCCGTGTGCTTCACGTGAGTGCGCATGCGCAGAACAGGGCTCTGAGGACGTGTATCCATAGACTGGCCCCTTGTGGCGTGTTCCCTTGTTCTGTGTTCGCTTGTGACCTTGTGACGTGCCACACAGAGAATGAACATGTTCATCGTCTGTGTTCCCAGTCATTTGACATCCAATAGCCGATGATACAAATCAGCATGCTCTAGATGTGTCGTTAAATAAAACAAGCTTTTTGTCTTCCCGGTCAGTACATCACATGTGCCGTGAACAAGGCCATACGGTCCCTGGGTCCAACCTGTGGAAATGGCGCTAAGCAAAACACAGGTTCATTGTCTGTGTGGCGCATCACTAAGGTCACAAGCGAACACGGAACAAGGGAACACGCCACAATGGAACAGTCTATGGATACACAGACTAAACTGGCAGATTCCATCGGAGGGAGGAAGTCGCTGATGTATAAGTATTTAAACAAATTGTATGTATTAACCATTTATTCAGTAAGCAGCTTCTCCTATCGGCGCCGATACACCGTTACTAGTTACTCCCACAGCCCTGTTTCGAGGACAGGGCTGCTAAACAACCTGAGGGGAAAAGTGTCGGAAGGCTGAGTTGGAAGGAAAGTGCGTCACATTGGATTGTTAATATATGAAACTAAATATATTAATGAAATACTTGATCTATCATGGCCGCTACGTTTACGATATACAATTGATAAAGTCACGTAGAATAAACTTTCAAAGTTGAATGGAGCGAATCCAGTAGTCGCCATCTTGGTTTTTATACAATCTCTCATTAATTCAATCAATCAATTCAATTCTTTTATTTTAACTCTCTGCAAGGTATGTTTACAATAAACTGAGGTGATACAATAAATGCATACAAATTCCTTACAGACAGAAAGGATCCCAGAAAAGCGATGCTTATCTAGCTGGTCTCCATGATGTGAATGAACAAGTGATGACAATAACAAATTATTAAACTTAAGCTACATTTTTAACTAATGATTATGATGAGATACTGATGCGTCTCTTCACAGTTAGTAAAAGACAATACATTGGGTGCTGGAATCAGGACCTCCACAGATTGTTTACAGTTGATTTATGCTAAATCTGTGTTTACTCGGATTTAAACATGGTCGTCGTTCACGCCCCGTCCTGATATGACCATATATGTTGCTAGGACATCATCATCATCATCATCATCATGCTGTCGGTCGCGATGCGACAAAGACTGCTTTCATTACTTGACTGCCACTGTCCATTTAGCTCTCTGCTTTGAGAGTGATGTCCATGAGTCGGTCTAGGACGTAAAACACCAATAAACAAACAAACCCTACTGGGCTATGGTCTGATTTATACTGCATATCATGGATAAGTCTGAATAGACTTATTTTCACCATTAGACAGTTTGTCGATAGAAAGCCCGAGCCTACACTTTTACCGACCCAAGGGATTTTTAACCTTCCAAACCACATAGACATGGTATGAGAGCAACCGGCCTTTGATGACGCTGTAAATTATACACAGTGGTGGAAATCTAAAGTGGCCGAGGTGGGGGCATGGGGAATCGAACCACCGACCTTCAGATTAGGAGTCCGACATAGAAAAAAGTCAACCACTCTAACCACTCTGCCACAGAGAACATCCATCAATGGGGCTTGGGGCTGTCCCCCTTAGTGTGACCACTGCCGGTGTATACTGACAGTGCATCACATTTTGGTGAGATGTCCTCACCTACAACCAGTTAGAGATGATATGTTTGCGGTCGATGGTGTGATGGAGTCATTCCGATTCCATCTGAAACTCATTATTACATTTTTTAGGGAAACCGGTTTTTACCCCAATTTATTTGTCCATTTTTACTGTTGATTTTATTTATCATATACCACTTGTGGTTTTACGAATGTTTTATGCTCTTTTTCCATTCACTTCTGTGCTCTATTTTACCTGTTTGAAATGTAATTTTTTACTCCGATGTGTTTAACCACTGTATGACCCCCAATAGCCGATGTTTACTTTTTTGTGCTGGAGGGTCGTTAAACAAACAAACAAATCCTGGCTATGCGACATATCAGTCTTTAAATATTTGGGTTTGCCATGTGAAATAGCAAGTATATCTTTCAGTACCTGGATGGGTGATCACCTCAGAACGACTTACCAAATCAGTCGTGGATAAGTAATAGTTGAGATTTGTCAGTACATAGACGTGTCAGCAGCTAGGAATATAAGATGTTGTAGACATCTTGATACAGGCTTATATTATAAGTTATAACCTACCAAATCAATAGTAGATAAGGAACGGTTGAAACTTGATGGGTCACTCACTACATGGGAATACAAGGTGCTGTAGATATTCTGGTATGCAGGTATTGCAATACCTCAGGGAGTTTGATGCCCCTGCCCTGCAGAGTTGTAAACCACTGCCTTGTGGTACAGGTTCTTGAGAGAACCGAAGGCTAAGGGAGCAAACCCTGAACAGAAAACCATGCCACTGTGGCAGCATCAAGTGCGGTTGATGTATGGAACTCCCAACATCTCCCGACCAGCCACAGCAGGGACAAATAGTTTTGCGCCTGTCTGGACATCTTGCTAGTGTGAGACCTTTATTTGCTCCCCGAGAGAGTGCCGCTGGTAACTTGCAAAAGCCAGCAGCACTTCGACATCTTTGCAGGCAGCTTTCATGATATATGGAGAGCGGCAGTCAAGTAATGAAAGCAGTCTTTGTCGCATCGCGACCGACAGCATGATGATGATGAGATATTCTGAAACAGGCTTATAACCTACCAAATCAGTAATGGATACGTAATACTAATAGTTACGCTTCCTCAGTACTTAGCTTGGTGACCACCTAGGAATACAACGTTCCATAGACATCCTGATACAGACTTACAGCTATTATAGCCTACAAAATCACTAGTTTTATTTTCTTGTTGCTGTTTTACATCCTAGCAACATCTACGGTCATATAAGGACAGGGTACCGACTTGTGACAGTGCGCACTCATAGCGACTTTATTGTGCTGCCCCACTGGGAGACCAGGCCGCTAACAATAGTAGCACCATGGCCTGATATCCCACTCGGGTCACATTATCCTGACAATGAGCCAACCAATCCTTGTCCTATCCTAATAATGCCGAGCTGGCTAGGAAGCGACAAGTACCACAGGTTCGGATCCCCCGATCACCCTAAACAGGAGAAGGGCGCTCAACTCATTTGGCCATCCCGTCAGGTCCAAATCACTAGTAGATAAGCAGTAGATATCGCCATTCGATCCTGGTACTTTTGATTGCGCAGCTGTGTCGTGTCCTGTCAGTTGACCTCTAGGTTACCTCTAAATGACCTCTGGTGACTTACCCTTCAGGTTCCATCGCTTCTCCCTGGGTGTGAACGACTACCTGGAGATCGCCGGCCACCCTTACCAGCTGCCCCAGCAACCTCCCGCCACCGCCGCCACCTCCAGGGAGCGCCACCAGTACTCCGGCCACGGGGTTCTCAAGTCGCAGACCACGGCCTTCAGTAGCGTCTGGGGCGAAGACTTTTGTTGTAAGTAAAATTCATTTCGGCTTCTCTTTTCGGGAGCAAACTTTGTTTCTTTTGTTGTATTTGTCTTTTTGCTGGGAGTAAATTTCTCTTCTTCAGCTTGGAAGCAAATTTAGCCTCCATGGTTTTAATGCCAATTCAATGTCTTTCATTTTAGAGCAAGTTTGACTTCTTTAAAATAGGAAGCTAATTTGGCTACTTTAGTTTTGTCCCTACCTCGTCTGGCATTCAGTATTACTAGGAGAGGGCAAGGGATTGTGGAAAGAGGAAGAACAATTGTCCACGATTGAAATTTCACTTGCTTAATCAACTAACGTACCCTCCAGCAACAAGGAAAAACATGGTATTAGTGACATTTAGTATAGCGGAGAGTCATTCTGTCTAAAGTGTTCTATGCAAGGTGCTATGTGCAAAGTGTTTTTTGCAAAGTGTTTTGTGCAAAGTGTTCTGTGCAAAGTGTGTTGTGCGAAGTGTTCTAGGCAGGGTGTCTTTGCGTGTTGACAGGGGTGACGGTCGACCAGGACGTGGCGCTGACGGTGACGCTGTACGCCAGGCACAAGAAGGGCGGGCGGGGAATCTACGCCACCTACCGGAGCGTCGCGGTGGACGGGCACGCGGCAGGGGGCGCCACCCCGCCCCCAGGTTGGCGCACCCCAGGTAAAGTAGGCAGCGTGTAGGTGGAACTCTGGTAAAGTAGGCAGCAAGTAGGTGTTACTGAGGTAAGGTAGGCAGCACTCAAATAGGTGGAACTCATTAAAGTACGCAGCACTCAAATAGGTGGAACTCAGGAAAAGTAGGCATCACTCAAGTTGGTGGAACTCAGGTAAAGTAGGCAGCACTCAATTGGGGGGAACCCAGGTAAAGTAGGCAACACTCAAGTAGGTAGAACCCATGTAAAGTAGGCAACACGCAGGTGGGTGGAACTCAGGTAAAGTAGGCAACACTCAAGTAGGTGGAACTCAGGTAAAGTAGGCAACACTCAGGTGGGTGGAATGCATCCAAAGTAGGCAACACTCAAGTAGGTGGCACGCAGGTAAAGTAGGCAACACTCAGGTTTGTGGAATGCAGGTAAAGTAGGCAACACTCAGGTGGGTGGAACTCAGGTAAAGTAGGCAGCACTCAAGTGGGTGGAACCCAGGTAAAGTAGGCAACCCTCAAGTAGGTGGAACCCAGGGAAAGTAGGCAACACTCAGGTGGGTGGAACTCAGGTAAAGTAGGCAGCACTCAAGTGGGTGGAACCCAGGTAAAGTAGGCAACACTCAAGTAGGTCGAACCCAGGTAAAATAGGCAGCAATCAAATAGGTGGAACCCAGGTAAAGTAGGCAACACTCAGGTGGGTGGAACGCGGGTAAAGTAGGCAACACTCAAGTGGGTGGAACTCGGGTAAAGTAGGCAACACTCAAGTAGATGGCTAGGCACACTGGAATTAGGGAGCCCAATTTTTCACCATTGGAATGAAGGTCAATTAAGGTCAATAAAGGTCAATGAAGGTCGATGAAGGTCGATGAAGGTCGATGAAGGTCAATGAAGGTCAATGAAGGTCAATGAAGGTCAATGAAGGTAAGAACAACAATAAAATCAAGCCTCTCAGTTCTGTTTTTTTCTCGACCAGACACGGTGGCCTAATCGGTAGAGCGCAGGCATCCCTTGCGGAAGGTCGGGAGTTCGAATCCCAGCCGAGTCAAACCAATAACTTATAAAATTGATACTTGTTGCTACCTAGCCTGCCGCGCGGAATTAATCGGATGAGACAAGAACTGGTTAGCACAGTGTCAGGTTAATGTGACTGTGTGGGATATCGGGGCATGGTGCCTGCGGTATGGTCTCTCAGTGGTGTAACACTATAAAGTCACCATGAGTGTGCACTGCACAAGTCGTTCCCCTTCTGATATGACCTTAGACGTTGCTAGGATGTAAAACAAACAACAACTCTATTTTCTAAGCACAGCAAAACCTCTCTAACCGACCACCTCCACAGATCGACCACTCCCCTATATCAATCGCTTTATTTGGGTCCCAAACGATCACTGCTACAATACCCTAAATGGAACACCTCCCTAAATCGACCTTTTAAAGTCGGTTCCATGGTCGGTCGATTTAGAGAGGTTTTACTGTAACACAGTCTATGTCTGTATCAGGGATGAAAGATCTCCGCGATTTCGCGTATTTCCGCTATTTTAAAATATTTACTTATTAACGTTCAACAAAATACCAAGGAATCAGAATGTGCATGACAGCAATTAGTTAATTCAAATCCCTTTCTTATATGACCTCAGATGTTCCTCGAACATAAAAGATAAACAAGATTTAGGTATGGGCGATAATACAGTCACAACAAGGACATTTGAAACCTGACTTCCGCCATTTTCCCCACGACTCCCTGACAGTGCTAATCCGCGTTTTCGTGGAAATGTCGCCATCGGTATTTCTGCGACATTTTTTTGCCGGAGACCACTTTCATCCCTGCTGCATAGCGTAATGACCTTTCCTTCACTTCTTTGCGGTGGACACAGTTTCTGTGGAGCCCAGTTGTCTGGTGCTGGGGACCGCGTGCTTTGACCGAACTTGCCGCCAGGGGACACCCTGTTCGCTGACGTCACGTGGGTGCGCAGACAGGTCAGACGGGTCGTACGCGCACTCCGGGTGTCTGACTAAGGAGAATGGTGAGATTCGTTATTTACTGTAAAGCCTTCCCTTGTTTATACTCGCATAGTTAATTATACAACACCCATATGACCCTGTCTCAAAAGGTGCTAAGCAATGTCAAAGACCCTATAATACTAAGACGGCTCACTCTCTATCTCTCCCAAGGTAATTTACTGTAAAGCCTTCCCTTGTTTATACTCGCATAGTTAATTATACAACACCCATATGACCCTGTCTCAAAAGGTGCTAAGCAATGTCAAAGACCCTATAATACTAAGACGGCTCACTCTCTATCTCTCCCAAGGTATATTTACTGTAAAGCCTTCCCTTGTTTATACTCGCATAGTTAATTATACAACACCCATATGAGCCTGTCTCAAAAGGTGCTAAGCAATGTAAAAGACCCTATAATACTAAGACGGCTCACTCTCTATCTCTCCCAAGGTATATTTACTGTAAAGCCTTCCCTTGTTTATACTCGCATAGTTAATTATACAACACCCATATGACCCTGTCTCAAAAGGTGCTAAGCAATGTCAAAGACCCTATAATACTAATACGGCTCACTCTCTATCTCTCCCAAGGTAATGTAAATTTTGCAGTGCCACCTTGTGGTGGGTTTGATTAGCCCGGCTGCTGGTTGGTGTTTCACATGTAAACACATACAATTATATTATACATGAGATAGGTAAGTATGAATACACATCAATATGAAATTGCTATGAACAAATACCCATCATCATCAGCATCATCATCAGCATCGCCATCATCACACATCTTTCACATTTATATATACATTTATACATATAATATAGCACCTGTTTAACCAAGAGAAAAGCCAGCGCACCAAGTGGTGGGTTTGATCATTTTGATGACACAGTACAGGCTGAGTGAGCCGTCTTAGTATTATATTTATAGGGTCTTTGGTAATATGGGACAAAACTTTGTCCATTGTAACGATCAACATATTACCTGCTTATGCATTTGCTCAGGATAAACTGATTTGTTTTTTACATGGTGTTCCAAAATCCCAATAGAATACATATTGATTTGAAGCAAATGTCCTTGTGTTTTCAGTGTAACCGCTTCTGTTCTGTTTTGTATCAATCGTTACAATGGACAAAAAAAAAGAATTGTACATGTTATAATTAACATGCGTAATTCTCGGCGGAGACTGGACGAAATGATGCCGCCACCTGGAGGAATATAATTTAGTTCCTGACTAACTCGATAGGTGGCGCCATTGACCTGAACTCTGCCAGCGAGATGTGTACGTTATCTACCTCACCCGTGCAAAACGCCCAGAACCATCGCAGCTGCCGTCTGCCTAACTTCGACCCGACTTTCACGGTCACATGAGCTCCTACAACTTTCTTACGGTCACATGTCATACATGAGCTCCGAATTTGACCCGTGTTTGACAACTACTAGCTACGAATTTGACAACTACACAGCTGCAGCTACAACTTCACACAGACCAGGAAAAGAGACTGACAGCGAATCCCAGTTCTAAGGGAAGTACAAATATTACTTAGTATTGTGTTGTGCTGCTGGAAAGTTTGGTAGTTGTGAAACTGACATTTGTTGTGCTCCCGGTGGCCGGTGTGGCATTGTAGTCGTACACGTTTTTCATTGACATACGTTGTGTCTGAATACCATAAGAACTGTAACTGACTGGACCGCCGGCATTGTACACTCGCAGCTGCCGTCTGCCTAACATCGACCCGACTTTCTTGGTACTTCAGTACTTTAGTACTTTACTGCTGGTACTTCTTGGTACTTTAGTGCTGGTACACTCACGATAGAAGCAACCACCAAGGAAACCTACACCAGTGTCAGGCTAGTCGTACACGTTTTTCATTGATATACGTTGTGTCTGAATACCATAAGAACTGTAACTGAGTGGCCGGTGTGACATTGAAGCAGTGTTGTGTCGAGTGACAGTCTGACTTGTATTATCGCCCAATTTGCGTGGGCGTTGTTCTTCAGACCCGCCGGTGTAGTGTTAAAAGAAATGCATGCGGAATGACTGCACGTCGTGTTTGCTTTAATACATGCCTTGCTACATTGGGTGTGTACAAATCTGAACTCTAAGGACCGTATTGAGATA
Organism: Branchipolynoe longqiensis; assembly: GCA_030323885.1. NCBI lineage: Eukaryota > Metazoa > Annelida > Polychaeta > Phyllodocida > Polynoidae > Branchipolynoe > Branchipolynoe longqiensis. Next base: position 76,443,126 of record CM059199.1, on the reverse strand, counting down.
TTATTGCTTGCTCTAGAAGTTTCTGTCGTCGACCACCGACAACTTCGTAGTGACGAGTATCGTTGAACTTTACTACATATTACTGACCCAATATGCACGGCTTGAGCTTGCTACTGCAGTAGTCGGCACACCACTGACGCATTTGCTAGGATATTTTCAAAAGGCTTAATATAGGAAGAGTCCTACATCATCGCCGGCTACACCAGCCCGGTAGCCATTACGGTGCATGACCTATACGGCGGCCATTACATATTCAATGTCAAAGAAATTTCTCGGTCATACTATGCTGGACAATATGTCATATATTGATTTACACTGATTTTATTACTACAACTTGAAAGTGACGGCCTACAGGTGGTCATATATATATATTCATACATATGTTTTAAAAAACTTTGCGCCACGATAACCACTGCAACTAACTGGACAAAAGGATTGATGCGAGGCGGAATCTAACGGCAATACAAATATTACCTAATTATTCTGTTTTTCTGCTGCTAGAAGGCTCTGTGGTGTGTGATTGACATTTGATGTACTGCCGGTACCGCTGTCACGTTGAAGCAAGGCTCCATTGGGATTAACAGCATATATAAGTCTCAACAACTTTTTACGCCAGTATCATCTTTACTTCACCTTACTCATTAATTTCTCTGCCGGTGTAGTCTTCATTGGCCCCAATTTTATCAGACATTTTACATCACGCCATTTATACTACACCATTGGACTCAATTACCGGCATTTTAGAACACATGATATATTTTGTCATTCATTTATTCTTCCCAAAACTCCTTTATACCGGAGTACTATAATTATTATACATTATTTATTACATTATATACATTATTCTCTGCCGGGTTAATCTTCACTTGATGCCATTTATCTGACATTTTATCTCACGCCATTTATCTTACCTCATTCTACTCAATTACCGGCTTTTATAAATTGTGCTACCTATCTTAGGAGCCAACAAAACCTACAGAATCACATTAACGACGACAAACCATTACAGGAACCAACGCACCTGCCGTCCCTAATATCGACCAGCTTTCCTGTCAACATGCCTACAGCAAGGAAGACGACTAAAAAGACAGGCAACAACAAGCAGAACAAGGCACCCAAAAATCGTGGACGTCCAAAGCTCATAAATGAGAGCAAAATATTCAGTGAGGACGACACGGACGATACTTATCAGTCAACCATGAAAGAAAAACCGTCTATGCCTGAAAATGCATCGGCCACCTCACAGCCAATAAGCAACAACGATGAGCTCATCAAAGCCATGCAAGCTGCGATGGCAGAACAGATGCACAACTTCGAAGCAAAGATGGTCGCCAGAATGGAGGCACTGGAGACTGGCAGGCACAAGAAAAAACACACGGTCACCCATGTCGAGACATCGGATACTGACAGCGACAGTGACTGTGCCGGGGCTTGTGCGCCGATGGTGAGCCGGCGCCAACCACCGCACCAACAGGAGATTCCAACCTTCAAACCCATACCAGCACCAAGGAGGAAACCACGCATCCCCACACATGCCGAAAAACACCAAATATATGATGACACACAGTATGATGACTGCTGCCAAGAAGCCGAAGCGGCACGCACTCAGTCAGCTAGGCTCAACAGGGACGCATCAAGCAACGAACACACCGATGCCATCAATGAACTCTTAGCTGCCGCTGGCTCCGCCATTGGAAAGAAAAAAGGTAAATCCGCATTACTGCCACATTTATTTGTAACTCGCGGGATTAAGAGGGAGAAAGTCGCAGTGGGTGAAGCCACATTCGCAGAGTACATGGGCTCCCTGTGTAAAATGATGAAGGTGGTTGAAGTGCCCGTCTCCTGGAAAGACCCCCTGCTTGAACACCTCCACCAGCTGACGATCATGGCATGTGACTGGGAGTGGCAAACTTGCCGCTCCTGGTCAGAACAGGTCTTCGCCATGATTGATGACGGACAACTCCCCGATGGCTGGAATGACCAATACGCCATTAAAGATCTACAGCGGGACGCCTATGCTGTTGGCTTTCGCCTACCGGCCCGCAATCAACACCGATCAACAAAATACAATTTCAATCAGTCACGCATGGCCGGGAACACTGCCAACAACCAGCCTAGTTCCAGTGGGAACCCATACAATGTCACAAGGAATGACTTCAACCGCGACACCGATGGAAAGCCCTGCCACCAATGGAACTGGGGGATCGACTGCGGGTTCAACTCTAACCATGGGGAGCACCCTGACAAGAAGATGCATGTTTGCGCTTGGTGTGCCAATAAACACCACCGCGCAAACATGCACCGCGAGAAAGACTGCATAAATAAGCAGAGATTCACAGACAAGAAATCGGGCCAAACCAGTGGTTCAACAAACCAACAACCCACACAGGGTTTTTGAGAAATGGCTCCACGAAAAATACCGACAACAGACACGTGGAGCCCAGATCTACTGCATTAACAACAACGGCCGTCCTAACAGGAGGATACGACAGCTGCACCGACATCGGTGTGACAGATACAGACATGCTTGACATCGAGCAACAAGTGACACCCGTCACCGAGACACACCCTCCGCCTACCCCAGTCGAGTATAGTGCCACACTCGACCGCATTTGGCCTCACCCACGACATGACATGTGGGTGGGCCATACTGAATATATTCAAATATATAACAACGTCAGGCGTACGGCGTTACCAAACTACATGAAGGCCCGGGTCCCAATACGATCAGGACTTAATATTTGTGCCTGGAAGAGCACCCTGGCAGACTATCATGATCGGCAGGTAGTCGAGTTCCTAGAATTTGGCTGGCCTGTCGATTATACCGGCGATGCCCCTCCTACCAGTACAAACAGCAACCATCGTGAAGATCCTGCACATACCACCTACATCAAGAAATACGTAGAGACTGAACTCAGCCATGGGGCACTACTCGGCCCCTTCAAGGAGCCACCCTTCACACCCTGGTCTCAGACGAGCCCGATGATGACGCGCCCGAAGAAGAACACTCCCGACAGGCGCGTCATCGTCGACCTTAGCTGGCCAAAGGGGGCTAGTGTCAACTGTGGAATACGGAGAGGATACTACCAAGGCCGCCCCAGCTCCTATTCCCTACCCAATGTAATGAATGCTGCTGATGAGGTGGCTAGGCTCGGTCCTGACTGTCTTCTTTGGTGCGCCGACCTTGCACGAGCCTACAGGCAGCTCAGGACCTGCCCCCTCTCCACCCCACTCCTTGGCCTCACTTTCGAAGGAAAATACTACACTGATGTCGCCCCACCTTTTGGCTGCCGAACTTCAGCTATGGCATGTGCCAGAACTACGAATGCCGTTGTATACCTGATGAGGAAGAAGGGCCACTTCACACACTGCTATTTAGACGACTTTGTCGGGGTGGCACCAGACAGCAGCAGTGCACACTCAGCATATAACGACCTCCTCGAGATAACATCAAGACTTGGACTAGTTTTATCCCCTGAAAAATGCCACCCACCCGATAAAGAAATAGAATGGCTCGGTTTCAACATATCTGCACAAAAAATGACAGTTACAATCCCTCAGGAGAAGCTTGATGACATACTTCAAGAGTGCTCGGCTTGGATGGACAAACAAAAAGCAACCAGAAAAGAACTTCAGAGACTTGTTGGCAGGCTACAACATGTCGCCAAATGTGTAGCGCCTGCGAGGCGATTTATGTCTCGGATTTTTGCATGCCTACGTGATGCACCATTCTATGGGAGGCAAGAAATCACTGACGAACTCCGGAGTGATGTCACATGGTTCCTTCGGTATGCCACGGACTCAAATGGAATCGTGCTCCTCAAGGCCGATGACAAGCCACCTTGGGTCATTGAGTGTGACTCCTCTATGCATGCCGGAGGAGCCTTCTCGATTTCTAAATACTACTCTGAGACCTACCCAGAGCCTATCACAAGAAGACATACCAACATCGCCCACCTGGAGGCCATTAACCTGATAGTGGCACTTAGGACTCTTGCACCCAAGAGACCTGAGGACTATACGATTATTATAAATACGGACAATTCAGCCAGCCAGCAGGTCCTGGCATCAGGTGCAGGGAGAGACCGGGTCCTTACTGCATGTGCCCGTGAGATATGGCTCTATGCAGCCACTCACAACTGTAATGTTGAAATCATTCATAAGTCTGGCAAGGAGTTGGTTCTTGCAGATGCTCTCAGCAGGCGGGCGCTTCAACCTTCGGCACATCAAAAATCTACACAAATGACGAAAGACCTTAACCTAGTTGAAATTAAAGTCAAATTCGATAATATCTTTACTGTAAATCTGTGATTAACCTGGAACCCTCGTATTTAATTGGCTCTCTGGTCCCAGGTTACTCCGACGAGCTCCACGCCAGGATACTCGAGGTCTACTTCGCCGGGCTGGCATCTGGCACCTGGAGGAACAAGGCTGTACAAGCCAAGAAGTATCTCCGCTTTGCCGCCCTGCACGAGGTCAACCCGCTAGCGCCATCGCAGTATGACATACTAGCCTACACTCTACACCTTAAAGACACACTCTTAACGCCAGGAGCAGTTATGAATTACATCAGTGGCGCGAGAACTTGGGTCCTACTCTTTGGAGGTTCCCCCATGGGCTTTGACACATATCCAATGGTCCTAATGAAAAAAGGGGTGCAACGCCTGTCACGCCACACACCCACCCAAGCCGCACCATTGTCTCCATCCAATGTCGAAAAAGTTGTTACCTACCTGTTATCAGCCGGCCCCAACGCAGCAGTACTCATCGCTGCTATTCTCATGGGCTACTACACCCTTCTCAGGCAGGGTAATCTACTCCAGAATATCTCACCTAATGACCCGGGCCACGCCCTTAAGATGAGCGATGTCATAAGAACACACGACGGGCTGACAGTTACAGTCAACTCCACCAAGACCAGATGGAGAGATGATCAACGGTATGCCATCTCCATACCACCGGTAACCGGTTCCGCCTCTTGCCCAGTGGCTGCCTGGGACCGCTACGTACGGTCCCAGCGGCCACCTTCTACAGGCCCAGCCTTCATCCTGCGTGGAGGAATGCCCCTCCAGGCACACACCCTGCTAGCGGCCCTCCACATGGCGCTCTCAGCCGCTGGAGTCCCTGATGCAGACTCTTATACCCTCCACAGCTTGCGTAGGGGTGGTGCCCAGGCCATGGCGGCGGCAGGTGCATCCCTCGAAGAAATTATGGGCCTTGGTGCCTGGACCTCCTCCGCTGTCCACACCTACGTGCCTCGAGACTTGGTTGCTGCCGGGCCTCGAGCCCTCCCTTTAATTGGCTGAGGGCTCGATTCCCGCGGTGCTGGTTCCTGTACATCGACTTCAACTAAACTGTAACTGTGAAATTCTGAAGATTAAAAAACCCATTATACCAACTTTGTCTCCGTTCTGTGAATTGTACATGTTATAATTAACATGCGTAATTCTCGGCGGAGACTGGACGAAATGATGCCGCCACCTGGAGGAATATAATTTAGTTCCTGACCAACTCGATAGGTGGCGCCATTGACCTGAACTCTGCCGGCGAGATGTGTACGTTATCTGCCTCACCCGTGCAAAACGCCCAGAACCATCGCAGCTGCCGTCCGCCTAACTTCGACCCGACTTTCTTGCCCACCCACCCACACCAATAACATAAAAGACAATTGATAGGGCTGAGGGCTCGATTCCCGCGGTGCTGGTTCCTGTACATCGACTTCAACTAAACTGTAACTGTGAAATTCTGAAGATTAAAAAACCCATTATACCAACTTTGTCTCCGTTCTGTGAATTATCACCTTTTGAGACAGGCTCATATATAGCCACGTATATACGTCTGCGTATATGCGCGTGTAAGGAAAGTGCACTGTGGTGCCCCCCGGTGGTTTGCGGGGGAACTCGCCATTGGTTTGTGGGACTACCACCGGATGGCGCTCGATGATGTGCACAACCTACGAGCATGCCCCGGCCGCCGCAGTTCACCTGCAACACTGCTACACTATAGACCTTCTAAAATTTGTTATTCTCTTTTTCTTTTTATTATATCTTCCGAAGGGTACTTGGCCCAGCCAGATGCATTGTACGACTTGGTTTGTAATAAATGATGTATCGACCATACAAGTGTTATGTTGTGCGCCCATTACATATATATATATATAAATATATAAATATATAAATATATATATGTACATATGTATATTAACAGTACACAAATAACATAAGGGAGAGAATGGGTTGAGTGTGAGTTTAATCACTGGTCGGGATTTATTTATAGCCCTAGCCCTAAAAAAAGGGAAAACATTCCTCCAGTTTGTGTGGCGTGAGGGGGGGGGGGGCACCCGTATACAACTCCCCGACAGCTGGGGGGGGGGGGGCACTCCACCAATGCTCCGATGGAAGAAGTAGCGAAGTATATATGAAGGACTCAGATGCAAAACCACGTAAACGCCAATCCAAAAATGGAGATAAACATTGGAATCAAACCTTCAAAACTGTTTATTTTTTATATTCTTTCTTTTATTTCCATTGCTCCATAATCATATGATCACATGAAAAGCGGAATTAGTGAGAATTACAAATTATTTTGAGCTAAAGATATTTGATTTAAACTACATTTTAGATTGGCGTTTACGTGGTTTTGCTGCTGAACTCTTCAATTATTTTCCGTTAGCATTTATTCTCATATAAAATTCCTCCAGTGTGGGTAGCGCGAGGGGGGGCCACCCGTATACAACTCCCCGACAGCTCGGGTGGGGGGGGGGGACGCCACCAATGCGCCGAAGTAGCAAAGTATATATGTTCCCTTAGCATTTATATTCGTATAATGCATTATAAATCACACACATATAATATACATATATATATCTATATATATATACATACAGGGATGAAATATCTCTGCAAATTTGCTGATGGCCATGATTATTTATATTCACTGAGTAACGTTCACAAAATGCAATTGGTTAGTCCAACTCCCATTCTTATATGACCTTGGATATTACTAGAACATAAACCAAAATGAGAAATAGTTTGGCATAGGTGATATTACATTTACAGTCACAATAAGAACATTTCAAACCTGACTTCTGGCATTTTCCATTAATTTACAACATGAACAAGGGGGTGTATGACATGGACTTTATTCCAGAAAAGGTCAATGTATAAAGGATAATGTCGAATGAGGTCATCATGTCAAAGTTCATAGAATCAGGCTCCCAACCCTATCGCTTTAACTGCGTCTTATTGTAGGGATGGGTGGGTGGCCGAGGAAGCTGGTGGTTGTTGTCGGTCCGGCGTCTGTAGGCATAGTGGTGGAAGCAGGACCTGGCAGGCTGTCGTCGACCTGAGGTGACGTCACTGATCTCGGGGGTGAGAGTGGTTTGCGGGAATTCCGGCAGGGGGCATGGTAGTTGATGCAATCGAACCCAGGTGGTGCCACTGCAGCAGCAGCAGCTCCTCGTTCGCACACAAATTACCCATTTTGACAAACCAATATGAACAATTCCCTGACAGTGGTAATACTATGGGGAAATATCCGCATTTTCATGGAAATTCGCCATTGGTTCTGGTGAAACCCGCCAGGTGGCGTGACGGTCTCAGACTAATTTCTAGGTTTCTTTTTTCCCATCATGCCTTGCTTCTGCTGGAACCAATGCCACAGCGCCGACACACGACTATACTTGATGAATAAACCATATTTGCAACAACATCAACTTTTAAAATTTAAACAAATGTAATTGACACCCGCTTCTGTCCTCCCTTCTCCCCCTTCCCCCTTCCCTCTCTCAGAGGCACGGCAGCAGGCAGGCCAGGTTGCGTGCGACTTTGACTTTCAATGCAGTACCATGTGGGTCTCCGGCCGGATGTGGAAGGTCAGAGGTCACAGCCATGATCCAGTGTACGGCCCGATCAATGACCACACGTCGGCGGGCAGGCCTTACAGTGAGTACCTCGTCACGTGACGTCACAGAGACGCGCGTCTCTAAGAACTCTGAACTCCATCAAACAGGGTGCAGCTTAAAGTTGCATAGTCAGATGGTTTTGAGTTTCTGAGATAAATATATCAGGTTGACTGCTATTATCTATCTTACTTTAGTTTGAAGTAACTTTGCTCTAAAATGACTAATTTTGGAGATATTTGAAGTGAAAACATGTAGGTTCAAAATTGAATTTAGATGAGGGTACATCATCTGTTTCATCGGACTATGCAACTGTAGTTATACTTCCTTTGCTAAATCCTGATATTACCTTAGATGTTGCCAATACGTAAAACTTCTCCCCCCTAAAACAAAACCTTTGCTGATCGTGCAAGTCAACATTTACTGACTTTGTGGGTTCGAACCCTCGTCGAGTTACAAATGACTTAAAAATTGATACTTTTCCCCCTTCCTAGCCAGGTGCTCGGCATTATTAGGCTAGGGCAAGGACTGGGTGGTTCAGTGTCAGGATAATGTGACTGTGTGGGATATCAGGTCATGGTGCTAGCAGCCTGGTCTCACAGTGGGGAAGCACTATAACGTCACAATGAGTGCGCACTGTCACAACTCGGTACCTGTCCTGATATTACCTTCGATGTTGCTAGGACGTTAAACAACAACAAACAAACATCGACTGACAAGTTCTGCATCGTAATATATTTAACAGCAATTTTACAAATGCACAATCTGATGGTTTTTGAGTTTCTGCCATATTGTCTAGATGAATATATTAGGTTGGTCTTGATAATCTACTTTAGTTAGTTTTTCTTGTTTATTTTTTATAGTATTACTAACCTATATATGTGTTATTTATACCTGGGGAAAGCGCCTTATAAATATTGCACTTTTGCTTTTTCATGTGAAATATTAACTTGTATGTACAATGATCATGTGTAAATAATTGTTATATATTTATTATTATTATCATCATCATCATCATCATCATCATAATTCGCTACACTCGGAGGAAAAAAGAGCAGAGAAAGAGATAGTTTAAAGATATGTATTAAAGAAAAGTAAGACAGCAACCTAGGAGGTCTATCAACGTGTATCAAGTAGGCGATCAGGGCCTGAAGTTCTGGTACTGACTGGAGTGCATCCTGTCAGGAGAGAAGAAGAAGGTCCTAGTGTTGAGGACAGAACTTGAGGAGAGATGTCAGCGCTCACCCAACAATTGAGCGAGCGCTGATGTAGCGTCCTTGACTTCCAGACGCGAGAGGGAAGACAGAAGTGCACGGCTCTTCCAGTTGTCAGCCGCCATGAGGGCCGGGAGCATGAGTCCTGAGGCGCCACAGGCCTGGGCAGCCAGCCCCTCTGCGAAGGCTGTGTAGAGTGCAGAGAAGAGCAGAGCCGAGGGCAGCCGAGGCCGCTTCATGTAGAGTCTTGGTCAGGGACTTCACGGTCAGCGGGAGACCCGTGGGGAGGAGGAAAGCCAGGTTTGTGCTGGCGCGGGTTAACTGTCTTGGTGTAGAGCATCCAGGGCCTGAGGGGGCAGCACAAGGAGCAAGGGATGGAGGGGAGGGAGAACAGAACTGGGCAGGAGGAGGCGGGGCGTGACTTGGTGCAGGAGACAGTCACTTGCAGGGCGGCGGGCAATATTTTGACTTGACCGAACTTGAGGAGGTATGGGTTGGAGGACGAGGTGACTAGGGTTACTTTGGCGGAGCAGGCAGAGGAAGCCTATGAGAATGGCAGCTATGGAAGCAAGAGGAGGGGAGGGGTGGGACTAGAGGAAAGCTACGATGGCAGTGAGATGGGCTGGAGTGAGGGCAGGTGCCTTGGACACTACATGCGTGGAAGACCGGAGGAGATCCTGCTTCATAAGAGCTATTTCGTGTGCGGCAAACACTGACTGTGATATATGCGTAATAGATGTATAGGTGTGTGGCTAATATATGTTAACGAGATGCAGAGTTTGAGACAAAGGAATATGCTAATGAGATGACATCATGGAAAGTTTAGCCGGCGGGTCAAGCGAGCCCTAGGCCATGAATAAATCATTCAGTATCCAGAAGTCAAAGTGTTCAGACATCATACTTTCACACTGAGTGGTCGCCGGGGCCCGAGCAAACCCACAGCTTGACGGAACTGAAATACTTCAGCACTGCCCCTAGGGAGTGGAGGGAAGATGCCAGGTGGTGGAAGAGGGAGAGAAGTTCATAGAGTTGTGGGTTGAAGGTGGGGAAGGAATGGGAGGAGGCAAAGCTGAGGTACCGCTTCAGAAGTGAGGCCTTGTTCTGCCAGGTGTGGGCTGCCAAGCAGGCTCGAAACAGGGTCAGGAGGCTGATGTGGTGATTCATCGTGTAACCTGGAAGATAGAGGCAAACAATGTACTATCTTCCGGGCTAAGGGTGTACAAGTCAATTACAGGTCAAAGACAAGCAGGCTAGGTGAGAAGTTAATCATTAAGCGTTTAAGGTTAAGTGAGGTGCAGAGGTTGACTGCTTTCTGTTTAAGCTTAGAATCCATAAATGAACCACTGTGAGCGTCGGCTAGGACAAGCTGTGTGCCTGGTTTATGTACAGTATAACTAGTTATGCACATATTATTTAGGCTGCAGGGCCTCACCTATGGCCACCAGCGGGGGGTGGGTGCTGTGTCGCCTGCGCTACCTCGGCTGCTGCTCTGTGAGCCGTTACCATCCGCCCCGGGGGGTGGGGGGGTGGGCGCTGTCCCACCTTACTCCCCCAGCTGCTGCTCCGGTGAGCTGCAGGCTATCCTGCAATCAGGAGGAAGAATTGCGGGGGAAGGCGTTTTCGGGCGGCGCAGCTCCCACTCGGTCTCCAGTCGGCCGGAATTTTGACTTTTGAGTTATTTCGATGTTATATCTTTTGATTTTGATTTTGAACTATTGATTTTGTATTGACTTCGAACTATTGATTAAACGGAGGTGCCTTTAGAGGTATGCCATAGTATTGTCTCGTCCAACTATATAGATGTTTCGTTGTTCCTCCCCGGAAGAATATAAATAACACAGGATATCTAATTTGCAGTTATGTTTTGCTGAAAAGAGCCAGGACTGGCTAGCACAGGCACAGAGTATTGGGTCCCTTCCTTTCCCTGAAGAGAGGACTTGCTGTGAGGCCTGATTGTCTGTGTTAATTCTAACAACAAAGTTGACAGGGTCTGGTCGGAGGAGGAGGGAGGAGGTGGCTGGCTGGCTGAACCAAGTTGAGGGCCTCTAGCTGAGCTATTGTGGAAGCCTGTGTCAGGAAAGCATCAGGGAACTGGGCTGCATAGAAGTGGGAAGAGGAGAAAGCCCTGACCACTGAGAGTGTGGCGTGACAATCAATTACCCAGACTGACCGGGGTTTAGAGGGGATCAGCATTATCGAATATAGGGTATTCATGTGACGTCATCCACTATCAAACAGTAAACAACCCATAGAGTTTGCCTATATGCGCAGTGCAAAACGTCTATTTCATTCAAAATTAATAGAAATCCAGAACCCTAACCGTATAAATTTAATATAATCTATTCGGTGAATTTGTTTCTAGGAGGTGTGGTTTTAGAGATATTTCACTTTTTCTGTATGAAGATTGCTCATGACCATTGGCAATGCATTGAGTTTGTCGTTACGCGCAGTGCAAAACGTCATTTTTATTCAAAATTAATAGAAATCTACAACCCTAACCATTTCAATTAGTATAATCTTTTTGGTAAACATGTTTTCTATGTGTATTCCAATCAGTTTGTTTCTATGTGTTCTAGTTTGAGAGATATTTAACTTTTTCTGTCTGAAGATTGCTCACTGCCATTGACAATGCATTGAGTATGCCGGTTCGCGCAGTGCAAAACGTCAGTTTTATTCAAATTTAATAGAAATCCAGAACCCTAACCGTATCAATTTAATATAATCTTTTTGGTAAACATGTTTTCTATGTGTATTCCAATCAGTTTGTGTCTAGGTGATGTGGTTTTTAGAGATATTTAACTTTTTGTGTAGGAAGATTGCTCATAGCTATTGAGTTTGCAGTGTGACAGCCTTTATTATTGTGGTTACTATCGCCACAATGGCCGCACTTCCATTTAGCGTGACGTCAGTGCATACCCTATATTGAAGGTGCCAGCAAACTTCTCGAACCAGTCTAAGTCCTTAAGGATGTCGGGGCTAACTGGGTGGGAGCCTCTAAAGGGAGTGGCTCGGAGTGCTGCTAGTAATCTATTCGTAAACCGGTGGTGCGGTTTGCCAGGGACACCAGTTTGCCAGGGACACATTGCTTCTGCGCATGCGTTAAAATCAAACAGCATCATCACTAACCTTATAAATTTAATATAATGTTTTTGGTAAAGATGTTTTCTATATGTGTACCAAACGATTTGTTTCTAGGTGGTGTGGTTTTAGAGATATTTAACTTTTCCTGTATTTTCTGTATGAAGATTGCTCTTGGCCATTGACAATGCCTTGAGTTGGACGGTACGCGCAGTGAAAAACATTAGTTTTATTCAAAATTAATAGAAATCAAGAACCCTAACCATATCAATTTAATATAATCTTAATGGTAAACATGTTTTCTATATGTGTACGAAGCGATTTGTTTCTAGGTGGTCTAATTTGAGAGATATTTGATTTTTTTTCTGTATGAAGATTTGCTCACGGCCGTTGACAATGCATTTGAATGGAAGTGTCCCTGGCAAACTGGTGTCCCCATCACCGGGTTGAGGGCTTAACCGACTTGGCTAGATGGTTAAGTTTTCCTGGTTTACTCTGGAGTTGCTTTCTAGTGGCCTTAGCTTTAGTCTTCCATAGGAGCAGTCTTGTAGAATTTCAACTATCTTCTCATGGGGAAGCCACCGAGAGGGGGCAAACTCTGAGCTGGCGGTATGCACGCGCCAGGTCAGCTGACCACAGCCACGCCTTGTTGCCCAGAGCGGTGAGCCTATCTGTCAAGGTTGTGACGGACGGGAGGGTGACATTAGAAGGAGTACCGAGATAGAACCCTTAAAGCTGCATAGTCCGATGGAAATATCAAATTTTCAAAACCAAAACAATAATGTAAATTTGATTCTACATATCTAACTTAGATACTGGTGGACTTATTAAACATTTGTCACCACACAGAAAGGAATACCGAGGCAATTGAATAGAACCTGTTACTGCAGAAGCCTATGGGGTCAGAGTTTTGACAAGCTCGCCAAAATTAATTTTGCATGGTTCCACTTAAAATATCTCAAAAGTTAGCCACTTAAAATAAAAGTTACTTCAGGCTAAAGTAAGGTATGTAATGACGATCAACCTAATGTATTTATCTCAGAAAATTTCAGAAACTCAAAACCATGGGGCTATGCAACTTTAATGATTCCTGCGTTTACCCCTTTACCTAGAGGAAAACTAAGGTCTATGATGACCCTTTTTCTATCGAATTCTTGTTGGGCCTGGTCATCATGGGGCTGGTTTGAAACGAGTGGACGAAAAGGGGGGGGGGGTATGTGAATGAGAAGGAGGGGAATAAACACTATCACTAAAAATGGGGGTGTGAGAAGCTACTACTGGTGACGGTGTGTCAAACCAATCCTAAGCCGTGTTTACACGGGCAATTGTGAAGCGAATTAGGCAAATCGATTTATATGAAGCGATCTAGTGGTGCGTTTACACGGACCGAGTTTGAAAGTGTGTCGGCGCCGGGAACCAGCAGCCTTAGTGGTGAGCCTGTAGCCGGCGAGTACTGCTATTTGTTTAGTTTACATTCGTCGATTCACAATATGAATAACGACGCCAATGTAGCGGCTATGTTAATATCGCTTGGAATTTAGGGTTAATTTAATTAAATTTCATTATTTGAGTATGTAATTCTGTTAAATATGATCGCATTCAATAGATTTCGGCCTAATCGGTCCCTAACACTGCCGGGCACCAGTGATAGTTACAGCTGAGCCTGTAGCCAGCGAGCACCGCTATTTTACACTATTGCCGCCCGGGAACCGGCTGTATCATTTCATCTATACTACCTGGCAAGGTGGTTTACATCTACCAATTTATATGAATCGATTCAGCCCTAAAACGCCTCAGCAAGTAGTTTTATATGAAGCGTTTTAACTCGCCCGTGTAAACAGGGCTCTACACTAGTTCAGGAACCGATAAGTCTATGTCTGTACCGGCTGACTGGGGAGAACAAGGAAACAAGTCAACAATCAAACACGGACATGTGTAGGCAGCTGACTGGGTTGTTGTGGTTAGAAATGGGTCAAGCTTGGCTGATATCAGGACTGCGGTCAGAGCGGTATAGTGTGGGGAGAGGTATAGGGGGGAACGGGAGTGTGTGAGGGCAAATTCTGTTAATTATGAGTGTGAGTTAAAGCTGCATAGTCCGATGAAGCATCAAATTTTCAAAACCAAAATAATTATATAGATTCGACTCTACATATCTAACTTGGATATTGATGCGCATATTAAGCATTTGTTGCCACATAGAAGGGAACACTGAGACAATTTGATAGAACCTGTTACTGTTGAAGCCTATGGTGTCAGAGTTTTGGCATGCTTGCCAAAACTAAGTTTACGTGATCGAATTTCAAATATCTCAAAACTTATCCATTTAAAATAAAAGTTACTTCAACCGGAAATAAGGTAGATTGTAACGATCACTTTAATATATTTAGCTCAAAAAAATTGCCAAAAAGCAAAACCATCGGACTATGCAACTTTAATAAAAAAGAGTTGAAGAAAACGTGTCGGCGAGCAGCAGGCACTGTTACTGGGGTAACACACATGAGGACACGTTAATAAACAGTGTAATAAACTTGTCACCGCTTGCTTCAGGTCAATTCCTGTTATTTAGGAGCATAACCATTCACTGCTAACATCCAATTCTGTTAATAGACGTGAGTTAATAAATAGAGGGTGCTCAAATTGAAGAAAATGAGCTGGCGAGAGAAGCTCTAGTGCTAAACATCTACATGCTGTAGTTTATCGCGGTTTAATGTGCTATCATAGTAACAGTAAAGGTTGCTGCTCGCCAGCTCATTTCTTCATTTTAGTAGTCTCTAATGTTATTAAGTCACGGTGAGTGAACGGTCATGCTCATAAATGACAGAATTTGACTGAGGCATTGGAAATTCATTGTTTTGTCTTATTAACATCTGCTTCCATCTGTTAGTGTTACTGCGGTCTCGGCGGTCACAGCCTAAACTTTGCCGCCCACTGGCTCATTTTTCTTCACTGTAGCATGCTGTCATTATCAAGTCATGCTCATAATTAACAGAATTTCATCTGACGTAGCTCCTTAATACATAGGGAGCAGGACCATTAGAGAAACGGAAATTCTTGGATAGGAAGCCCGCGGCAGATTCTGCCTCAGCCCAGCAGTCAGAAAGTGTTCCCCTGTTGTTGACATGCTGGTAGCCATGCCCCCTTCCCCACCTTCCCGAGGTGAGAACATTCCGGCACATACACTCGCCACCTACCCTATCGACCGAGGCTACTGAGTACTGTCACTGCCAAAACCGGAGTAAACAGACTTGAGCAAATAAACAAGACTATAGTAAATTTCCACTACGTCAGTCAAATTATGTCGATTAGGAGCATGACCGTTCACTGCTAAGAACAAATCAAGAGTTCAGGGGCAAA
This sequence comes from Branchipolynoe longqiensis, assembly GCA_030323885.1. Classification (NCBI taxonomy): domain Eukaryota; kingdom Metazoa; phylum Annelida; class Polychaeta; order Phyllodocida; family Polynoidae; genus Branchipolynoe; species Branchipolynoe longqiensis. The sequence goes on along the minus strand of CM059199.1, from coordinate 76,427,580 downwards.
ATCACGTAAACGCCAATCCAAAAATGTAGTTTAAATAAAAGATTTTTACTTGAAAATAATCTTAATTCTCACTAATTCCACTTTTCATATGATCACATGGTTATGGAGCAATGCACAAAAAAGTCGGAATATACCAACATTAATTTGTTGAAGGTTTGATTCCAATGTTTATCTCCATTTTTGGATTGGCATTTACATGGTTTTGCACCTGAACTCTTCAAATTCTGTTATTATCACCGTGAATAGTGCTAAATTGAAGAGAATGAGCCGGGGAGCAGCAGTCACTGTCATTAGTGTAACCATGTTAATAGACGTGAGCAAGTGCTAATAAAACAAAAGTGTAATGAACTTTGACTGTTTCAGAACAATTTCTGTTACTTAGGAGCGTGACTATTCACTGCTAAGATCAATTCTGTTTGTAATGACCGTACAAAATTGAGGAAAAAGAGCCAACGAGCAGCGAAGGATGCTGTGACTGCCACCTGAGTAAACATGGGACGCGATGTGGAAAGAGAAGTGCACTGTAGTATTAGCAGACTACAGCGTAGTCCTGCCACCTGGTGTTAAGCGTTAGAACTAAAGAGAATTGACTAGAAACCTGGCACCGTGAAGAGTCGGTACAACAGTCACTGTCACTGGCACTGCGGTAAAGACAGGTGAACAAACGTAATAAAACAAGCGCACAATGAAATTTCACTGCTTCAGAACAATTCTGTTAACTTGGTCTATTCATTATTAAATTCAAATTCTGTAATTGTGAACGTGATGTAATAAAAGTCGGTGCTCAAATTGATGAAAAAGAGCCAGCGAGACAAGTGGAAGGCTCATGACGTGAGTCGGGTAGGGCAGGCGGCGAGTGCACCTGCCAGAATGTTCTCACCTCAGGAAGGTGGGGCAGGGGGCGTGGCTACCAGCATGTCAACAACAGGGGAACTCTTACTGACTACTGGGCTGAGGCAGAATCTGCCATAGGCTTCTTATCCAAGAATTTCCGTTTCTCTAACGGTCGGTCCTGCTCCCTATGTATTAAGGAGCTACGTCAGATGAAATTCTGTTAAGTATGACCATGACATGATAATGATAGCATGCTACATTGAAGGAAAATGAGCCAGCGGGTGGCAAAGTTTAGGCTGTGACCGCCGAGACCGCAGAAACACTAACAGATGGAACTAAACGTTAATAAGACAAAACAGTGAATTTCCAGTGCTTTAGTCAAATTCTGTCATTTAGGAGCATGACCGTTCACTCACCATGACTTAATAACATTAGAAACTATTAGAATGAAGAAATGAGCTGGCGAGCAGCAAATTTACTATTACTGCGGTAGCACGTTAAACCGCGATCAACTACAGCATGTAGATTTTTAGCACTAGGGCTACTCTCACGGACCGGGAACCGGCACACCGACCGGGGCTACTGAGTACTGTCACCGCCAAGACCGGCGTAAACGGGCGTGAGCAAATAAACAAGAGTATAGTAAATTTCCACTAACTCAGTAAAATTATGTCGATTAGGAGCATGACTGTTCACTGCTAAGAACAAATTCTGTTATTATCACCGTGAATAGTGCTAAATTGAAGAGAATGAGCCGGGGAGCAGCAGTTACTGTCATTAGTGTAACCACGTTAATAGACGTGAGCAAGTGTTAATAAAACAAAAGTGTAATGAACTTTGACTGTTTCAGAACAATTTCTGTTACTTAGGACCGTGACTATTCACTGCAAAGATCAATTCTGTTAGTAATGACCTTGCAAAATTGAGGAAAAAGAGCCGGCGAGCGGCGAAGGATGCTGTGACTGCCACGCGATGTGGAAAGGGAAGCGCACAGCAGTGGAGCCACAGGGGCAGAGTGAAGAGAGTAGAGAGAGAGAGATAGAGAGAGTGCCTGAGGAAAGCTAAAAATAGCCTAGCCTCGTTTGCAAATTACCCATGTTAGCCTCGGCCAACATGCTCAATGATCGTTATTATCGTTTTTATTATTATTATTACTATTACTATACACTCAGACACATTCTGCGAGAATGTGTAGATTTCACGGCCTGGTGCCACCAATATCTTAATGTAAACATCGTGCCAGATGTCTTTGCCAATGTAAAACAACAAACAATTGTTGCTTGTTTGTTTATTGTTGTTTTACATCCTAGCAAAATCTAATGTCATACCAGGACGGTTACCGACTTGTGACAGTGCACACGCATGGCGACTTTACAGTGTCGTCCCACTGGGAAACCAGTCCGCTGGCACCATGACCTGGTATCCCACTCAGTCACATTATCATGACACTGAGAACACCAGTCCTTGCCCTGTCCTAATAATGCCGATTGCCTGGCTAGGAAGCGATAAGTATCAATTTTTAAGTCATTGGTTTGACTCGACGAGGGTTCGAACCCACGACCCCACGATCTACCAACACGGGAGACGGACTCTCTAACTCCTTCGGCCATCCCTCTGGTCAACAATTGTTAAAGCTGCATAGTCCCATGAAAACGTCAAATTTTCAAAACCAAAACAATTATCTAGATTTGATTCTACATATCTAACTTAGATACTGCTGCACTTATTAAACATTTGTTGCCACACAGAAGGGAATACGGAGTCAATTTAATAGAACCTGTTACTGCAGAAGCCTATGGTGGTAGAGTTTTGGCAAGCTTGCCAAAATTAATTTTGCATGTTTGCCCTTCAAATATCTCAAAAGTTAACCATTTAAAGTCAAAGTTACTTCAAACTAAAGTAAGGTAGATTATAACCACAAACCTAAGATATTTATCTCAGAAAATGACAGAAATTCAAAACCATCGGACTATGCAACTTTAAGTGCCTCAGAACAACGGGTGTTAATGTATGGGTCGTTCTCTGAAACTGGGCACCAATGTGTTTGCGACATGGAGACCAAATGTGAAGACATTCCACAAAATAACAGAACACATTCTGAATAATTGTCGAGTTCATGTTCATATGAAGCATGGTTGATTGGTTGTTGAAGCTTTACACCAGCCAACGTCTATCGTCATATCAGAATGGGTACCGACTTGTGACAGTGCACTCGCATCGACTTTATTGTGCTGCCCCATTGGGATACCAGGCCGCCAGCACCATGACCTGATATCCCACTCAGTGACATTATCCCAACACTGAGCCAACCAGTCCTCGCCCTATCCTAATAAAACCGAGTGCCAGGCTAGGAAGCGACAAGTATAAACTTATAAGTCATTGATTTGACTCAACCAGGGTTCGAACCCGTGAATTCCAACCCCACGATCTACCAAATCATATGGAGGTGTTTTGTCCCTCTACAGATCGATCCTTCTCAGTGGATCCATTTGTAGTTTGGCCTATTTTACATTTCAACCAGCGGTCCACAACTGGTTTATCAAACACTGTGGTATGTGTTCTCTGTCTGTGGGAAATTACATATAAAAGCCCCCTTGCTGCTTATCATTAAGAGTAGCCTATGTGGCAGCAGCGGGTTTCCTCCAAAGAAATATGTCAGAATGACCCTATGTTTGACATCCAATAGCAGATGATAAAAATCAATGCGCTCTAGAGGCGTTGTTAAATAAAACAAGCTTTGCTTTGTCCCTCCGCTTTGCAGCACATGGGATGTACATGGTGCGTGACTTCAGTGACAGCACTCCTGACGCGCTGTCAGACATCACGCTGTCAGTGTCAACTCTGCAGTCGTCCCCCGGTCCACACTGTCTCTCATTCTGGTACCACATGAAAGGTTTGTACTTTGATCAAACTTTAAACTTGCATGGACCAATAAAACATTTTTCATTTGTCAAAACCAAAACACTTACCTACATTTGATTCTATATATGGGTCGTTCTCAGAAGCAGTGTAGCAATTTTGTGACATTGAAAAAACCATTGAAAACATTCCAAATAATAGCAGAAAATAATTGAAATATTACCTGAATCCATATTCGTATGAAGGTTTATAGGTTGTGCATATGTCAGAGTTAAATTCTGTTTTCCCTTTTTGATTTTGAACTCATGCAGATTGAGAAAGCTGTTAAAATTAACCATGTAACATCCATTCATAACATCATTTAAGCACACGTCTATGGCATAATTTTAATTTATACCCACACACCGAATTCAAACAAGATTGTATTAATTACAGTTCAGTCAAAAGAATTGTTTTTTTTTTACAAGAAAACAGTTGAGAAAAAAAGTGTTGGTACACATATGGTATTAATACCCAAATCTTCATACTCATACTCACCCGCTTTTGATTTTGTTAGGCTTATAGCCTGTATCAGGTCGATGCATGTCAAAATTTGATTTACTAGGATTAAATGCATCGAGTACCGGATGTGTGCAATATTGCAGCCCCCTCCAATGCTTATCCAGTCTGCCTTTGAAGGCGTTGACGGAAGGTGCTTCTATGACATGTTCAGGCAATGCGTTCCAGGCATTTACTATCCTGTTACTGAATAATAGCTGTCTGACAGGTTTTATTGCTCTTTCCTTCTTCAGCTTATATCGATGACCTCTAGTTTTGCAGTTGGCCAGCTTCAGGTATCTAGCATCAACCGCATATCTTCCAGTGACGTGTTTGAATGCTTCTATTATGTCTCCCCTGGCCCTTCGGTAGTATAAGCTGGGTAGGTTGAGAATCCTGAGACGTTCTTCGTATGGTAGTTCTCTTATGGTTGGTGATAACTTTGTAGCACGTCTCTGTACACTCTCGATCATTGACATGTCCTTCTTGAACTTCGGTGTCCAAGCCGTGTTGCCATACTCAAGGTGCGGCCGGATCAGTGACGTGTACAGTGTCTTCACCGTGTCATTGTCTAGATACGTGTACGAGCGGCGTATCATGCCTAGAAGCTTGTTCGCTTTGGTCACCTTTTGTTCACTGTGATATGAGAAGGTGAGTCCGATTTCCATGTATATGCCAAGATCTTTCTCTAGTTCTGTCACTTGGAGCTGGACTTCTTCTCCATCTTGGTGCATGTAGTAACTGAGATTTTCATTTCTGTTACCCAGGTGCATGACCTTGCACTTCTGTGCATTGAAACGTAGTTGCCACAGGTTGGCCCAGTCTTTAAGTGCAGTTAGGTCTTTTTGTAGCACCTGTTGATCTTCAGGGCTGTTAACCTCCATATACAGCTTTGTATCATCCGCAAACATCTGGATGAATGCATGGATGACCTCGGGCATGTCGTTAATGAAACATATGAACAGTAGGGGTCCCAGAACACTTCCTTGCGGAATACCACTCAACACTAACGCTGCTAGGGATTTCACACCATTGATAACTACGTGCTGTATTCTTGCATGAAGGAAATCCTCGATCCAGGTCCATAGTTTTCCAGTAATACCGAAGCTCTTCATCTTCATGAGTAGGCGTTTGTGGGGCACACTGTCAAACGCTTTGGCAAAATCTAAGTACACTGAATCTACGTTGCTGTCATTGTCCAGTGCTTCTGTCCATCTGTCTAGAACTGCCAGTATCTGGGTTACACAAGATCTCCCCTTGACAAAACCATGCTGGAACTTTGTCAATAGTTGGTTCTGGACGAGATGGTGCATGATCTTATCATGTATTATAGACTCCAGTGTTTTACATATGACCGAGGTTAAACTAACGGGTCGGTAATTTTTAGCCTGATGTCGGTCGCCTTTCTTGAAGATCGGGGACACATAGCCGATCTTCCAGTCTCTAGGTAGTTTCCCTTGGTCGATTGATTTTCTATATATATTGTACAGTGGTTCAGCTATTATAGTGTGTAGTTCTTTCAAGATTCTCGGGGATGCTCCATCCGGGCCTGCAGCTTTATTTGGATTCAATCTGGATAACTTATTAGCTACCTCGTCTATGGTAAAATCTGTATCTTCCAAGATCACATCTGTTTTAGTATCTGGGATGTTTGGCATATTGGTTATGTCTTCTCTCGTAAAAACTGAAGAGAAGAATTTATTTAACACTTCTGCTTTGTCCTTATCTGTAGCGGTGAGACTGCCATCTTCTCTGGTAAGGTGTGCAATTCCGGATCTTGTCTTCATCTTGGAGTTTGCATATCTGAAGAACGCCTTTGGGTTTTTCTTACTTTCCTTGGCAAGTTTTTTCTCAAACTCCCTCTCTGCCTTCCGGCATTCCCACTTGGTCTGGTTTCTAGCCTTGGTGTACACTCGGTAGTCGTTACCATCTCGTGTTCTGCGCCAAGTGCGAAACGTCTTGTTCTTTGTCTTTACCTTTTCTCTGGCCTTGGCTGTCATATATATAGGTCTGTTTATCTGATGCGGTTTCGACTTAGGAATGTGGTTCTCTGCCAAAAGTTTAATATTGTTCATGAAACTGAGCCACATTTCATCCAGATCGGTACCTTCCTGATTCCAGTCCATTTTGGCAGCATCTTCTCTCATGGCTGTGTAGTTTCCCTTGTGGTACTGGAACTTTGGTGTTATCTTTGCAGGTCGTTCTGTGTAGCACATGAAATCAAATGTGATACATGTATGATGACTCTTGCCAACAGGTGCATTTAGGGCCACATTGTCCACCATGCCTTCTTCATTGGTGATCACTAGGTCTAGCGTATTCGGCTGTTGGTTTGCCCGGTAGTGGGTTGGATCCATTATATGCTGGTGTAAGTACAAGTCCCTGAGTGTCTCAACAAATGCTGTAGCTGGATTTGTTATTGCAGTTGGCATCGTCCCCACTTTCCAGTTGATCTCACTGTAGTTAAAGTCTCCTACGACAAGGATATGACTTGTCCCTAACTCCATAGCATTCTTCAGTAGGGTCCGCAGGTGGTCATGGTTCTCCTTCGAGCAGCTTGGCGATCTGTACACAACACCCAGGAGGAGTTTGTCTGTACCCTTTAAGTTCAGTTCACACCATAGCGACTCTTCAAAGGCATCTTGTCCTGGAATTTCCTTTACACATATATTAAGGTGAGATCTTGTGTATAGGATCACTCCCCTTCTGTGATTTCTATCAATGTTAGTATGGTGATCGTAGCCTTGAATTACCAGTTCATGTTGTTCTGGGTCCATGCTTCGATTTTTATTTAAAATCTCTGTTAAGGCGATGATATCAGGTTTATACTCCGAAATAACCTCAGCTAGTTCTAGTCGCTTATTCATTAGGGTGTCTGTATTTGTGTAAAAACAATGTAATTTATCTAGATATTTACAGTTCAAACTACCTGTGGCTAGGTCTCCTCGCTCTGACTCAGACGTCTGCTGACGTCCACAATGTTTCCTCGTCTGATTATCCAACGTTTTCCGTCTTCTTTGTCTGTGGACTCTGCTCGCTTCTTCTTCAGCTCCAATCGGAGTAGGTAATCCTCTCTGCGTTCGGTTGGCGTCATGTCTTTGCGAATGAATGTTTTCCTCAGCATCTCCTCCTCCGACCGTGCTTCATATTTTCACTTGAGCACAACATCATATAATCATGTTTTGGATACGTTTTGTGGGATTTATTAAATACATGTCGTCTTGCTAACATACTTTATACGTAGAGTCAACAATAACTATTTAACTTCATCATCATCATGCTGTTGGTCACGATGCGACAAAGACTGCTTTCATTACTTGACAGCTGCTCTCCATTTTAGCTCTCTGCTGTGAGTCGGTCTTAATGTCTCTCAGCTTCAGGTTTCTCTTGACGGTATCCTTGAACCGGAGACGAGGGCACCCTCTCTTTCTGTAACCATTAACTTACTACCCCCTACTTACTACTATTTAACTTACTACCCCCAAAAAAGAAGGCAAAATAATTGACAATGTAGGCCTAATGTAGAAACCAAAAATAGGGTACACATTTTCTGAGACTGACCCACATATCCAACTTAGGTACTGGCATGCTTGACAAAACTAATTTGCCATGTTTTTATTTATTTTTTATTTTGTCCATTAGTTGTTTAAGCAGGGGAAATTTCAGTCATAGACGACTGGTCTTCCTCATTCCTCTGCTGTTCGATAGAAAGCCCGAGCCTACACTTTTACCGACACAAGGGACTTTTAACCTCCCACACCACATAGACATGGTATGAGAGCAAGCAGCCTTTGATGATGCTGTAAGTTATACACAGCGGTGGAAATCCAAATTGGCAGAGCTGGGGGCATGGGGAATCAAACTGCCGACCCTCAGATTAGGAGTCCGACCTAGAAAAAAGTCAGACACTCTAACCACTCCGCCACAGAGAACGCCACAATGTTTGCACCTGAAATATCTTAAAAGGTAGTCATTTAAAATAAAAGTTACTTCAACCTAAAGTAAGGTAGATCATAACAATTAATTTAATATACGATAATCGACCGACCATGGGACCAACTTTAAATGGTCCATTTATGGAGGTATTCGGATTAGGTTTTTTTTTTTATCATTACAATGGTATTGTATGGGCGATCGTTTGGGACCCAAATAAAGTGATCACTAAAGGGGAATGGTCGACCTGTGGAGGTGGTCGCTTAGAAAGGTTTTACTGTACTTATCTCAGAAAAATGACGGAAACTCAAAACCATCAGACTATCCAACTTCAACAGCAGCGAAAAAACCCAGGCGTGTAGTAGAGTAAAACTTTCCTTACCGACCACCTCCACAGAGCGACCACTCCCCTATATCGATCGCCAGGTCCCAACAATACCAGTGTAACCATATTCTAACTCCCTAAGTCGACACCCTCCCTAAATGGACCACTTAAAGTCGGTCTCAAGGTCGGTCGCTTTGGAGAGGTTTTACTGTATTCGGGTCACGTGTTCTTGCAGGTTATGATGTAGGGCGTCTTGAGGTGTTCCGGCAGCGTCTTGGGTCCACGTCCGGGTTGCTATGGCGACGTGTGGGTAGCTATGGAAACCACTGGCACCATGGGCACGTGACCGTCTTCAATAATGGAAGCGCCAATGTATGTCTACTATCTCACTGATGAGAATATACATTTGAGTGATTGTTTATTTTTTACTTATTTATTTATTCATTTATTTTACTTTTGCGAAGCCCTCATTGGTGTCTATGTGCAAAGGGAGAAAGAGTTCAGGCGCAAAAACCTGTAAATGCCAATCGAAAAATTGAATTAAAATAAATAATCTTTTCTTGAGGGTAATTTTAATTCTCACTAATTCTACTTACCTTGTTATGAAAAGGTTATGGAGCAATGAACAACAAAAATATGTACGTAAAAAATTAACCTTTTGAAGGTTTGACCCCAATGTATATCTAATTTTTTTGTATTGGCGCTGACGGGATTTTGCGACTGAACTCATGTAACATATCTTAAAGGCTGCCTTTCTCGTATCTGATTGGCTGGTTTCATGTGGTGAACATTTATATTGCTGACGACAGATACAGTGCGCCTGCGTGCGCTACAAATCTAGCGGTGTTGCAGGTATTTGCACAGACTGTGGTTCATATACAGAGTACCGGGCGCGGTGGCCGAATCGGTAGAGCGCGGGCCTCGCGTGCGGAAGGTCGGGAGTTCGGTTCCCGGTCGAGTCAAACCAATGATTTATAAAATTGATACTTGTCGCTTCCTAGCCTGGCACTTGGCATTAATATAATAGGACAAGGACTGGTCAGCTCAGTGTCAGGATAATGTGACTGAGTGGGATTATCGAGTCATTGGACGGCGGCCTGATTTCCCAGTGGGACAATCACTACAAAGTCACCATGAGTGTGCACTGTCACAAGTCGGTATCGGTTCTGATATGACCTCAATTGTTGCTAGGATGTAAAACTCCAACAACCAACCAACTAACATCAACCCGCCCTCTGGCGGAAATCTTTTTTTGAACATTTCTGGGGTGGCTTTGCGCTCTGCTGTGGAACTCCATTCTGTTGACGTCATGTGGTATTCGTGGCATTCAGCCGAGCAGAAATCACCCGCTGCATCAAACTGAGGTTTTTACGATAATGGCCAATCAATCTTTTTTAAAGTTAGTGATCGTCCTTTTGATGGCGTTTTTTTTGGGTTTTTTTTAATGGCGTATGAACTGCTTTAAGTCCCGACTCGACAAGTTTTGGATACAAGAGCGGTACAGATTACCATAACTATCCTTAGTCAAAGTTATTTATTGAAGGACCGGAATAACAACAGACAATCGGCCTATCAAATTCCGTATATTTGGTATCAAGGTATCAAAGTAACTATCATACGAACCCTGGTTGAGTCAAACCAATGACTTAAAAATTGATACTTGTCGCTTCCTGGCCTGGCGCTCGGCATTATTAGGATAGGACAAAGACTGGTTGGCTCAGTGTCAGGATAATGTGACTGAGTGGGATATCAGGTCATGGTGCTGGTGGCCTGGTCTTCCAGTGGGGCAGCACTATAAAGTCGCCATGAGGGCACACTGTCACAAGTCGGTACCCGTCCTGATATGACCTTAGATGTTGCTAGGATGTAAAATAACAACAAACAAACAAATATTATGTTGCACAGATTGTGTGCTTACGAAAATTGACTTGCTTCTAGCCTGACACATCTTTAAAAAAAAATTTTTTTTATTGAGGCTGTATTTATACTGTCCATAGCATGTAAGCCCGGGTAACCAGGCTTGTTTTCAATGCTGGCCAGCTGTAGCTGCTGATAAGTTATTTGATTGTCTGCATTTCAGTAGCAGATAGATCTGTTGGTATGTTTAGTAGCCTATGTTAGTTTTTTTTGGCCCTCTTGGCATTGAATTTGTTGTTCTATTCTTATTACTATGCTTAAACAAAAACAGGTCAAAATAAATCAGGGCCGGGCGATTTTTCAGGCATGGGTGGGGACGATCGACAATATAAAACAATTATTTGGCCTAATATGCAAATTGATATTCCCAGGAGGACATCGTGTTCCGGGCGTTGCGAGGGTCAGACGCCCGGGCTCAGGTAGCTTTGGATGACGTCAGTCTCATGGCCGGCCCCTGCCCCTATTATGGTAAGATTGGTTCCCTTTATTGGGGTTTTACTTCCTCGTGTGACGGACCTGAATATCGTCGCACAAACACCTGTTGGTTGGTTAACTTTGGAGATAATTAAAGTGAGAAGATATAAAATTAATTTTGGCAAGCATGTCAAAATTCTGACATCATAGGTTTCAGCTTTTTTGTGTTTTTTTTTGTTCAAATTTTTATTCCAGTTGAATAACATCTTTTTTTCAGCACCGAGGCACTGGTCTTCTGGCCTTAACAATTATAGTGGATATGAACTATTTTTGGATGAGATGATGAGATGGTATGAACAATATAGACAATAGTAGGTTCTATTAAATTGACGTAGAATTCTCTTTATCCAGTAACAAATGCTTGATAGGTGCAAAGGCGTCTAAATTAGATATGAGGATTAAATCTACATAAGTGTTTTGAATTTGAAAGTGTTATGTTTCAATAATGTGTTGTTATAGGCTTACCCGTCTGCAATGTGTAGACATTTGATGATCTGAACATTTCCTCTGAACTAAATAGCTGTTAATTCAATTCTAACTAAGTGGCCGTTATCAGGTTATTTAAATTTTACCTAATTTCCATTGTTCTTGTTCTTGGTTGTCCATCGGTGTCGATGATGACAGCAACTCATTATTTATTGTGAACTCATCGAGGACCGAGTCCAATTTGCACTTGGAATGTGCCGTGGCATGTTGGACATGTATGTGTAGCTGCAGTCAGAGAGTTTGGTAGGTGAAGGAAACGATCTTTCCTCTGCTGACGCTTTTCTTAGCTTGCGATATATGATATGATCAGTTTCCAACTGTGTTGTGCCTTTGCGAATAGAAGCACGCCATGAACTCCTGCCCTTGGCCTCTATTTCACACGTTTCAGTTGTTACCATGATTTCGCCACTAGTGACTATGTGCTCTCAAAATATGAGGTTTTCTTTTTTTCTCTCTCTTTCAGAAGACGTCTCGTGCACTTTCAGTGAGCAGAACCTGTGTGGTTGGGAAACTGACGGGGAGTTCGTCTTCGCGCCTGAGTATCTTGGACAGCGTGAGTGGAATATGCTAATCACATGATATACAGACAGGATGGCCAAATAAGTTGAGCGCTCGCTTCCCGTGTGAGAGGTCATGAGTTTGAACCTCAGGCGAGTCAAGTGAATGACCTAACAATTTATACTTGTAAAAATAAAGCTTGTTTTATTTAACGACACCTCTAGAGCACATTTATTTTTGTATTGTCAGCTATTGGACGTCAAATGTATGATCATTCTGACATATTTCTTTTGACGAAACCCACTGCCGCCACACAGGCTACTCTTTCCGATAAGCAAAATGGAGTATTTTACATGCACGTTCCCAAAGACGGGACAGCACATACCACATCCTTTGATGAACCAGTTGTGGATCACTGGTTGGAATGGAAAATAGCCCGAACTGCAAATGTGTCCACTGAGCAGGATCGATAGGATGACCAATACCTTCACAGGTGGACACGCTACCGCCTGAGCGATGTCCCGCTCCTCTCTCCCCCCTCCCCCCCCCCCCCCCAAAAAAAATGTACGCTTATCGATACCCAGTCTGGAACTCGGGATACAAGGATAGGGCAAGCAAGAGTGTAATGAGGAAGAGTAAGTTTCTGCAGTGCAATCAGCGAATGTCACAACAACATCATCAAATCTAAATGTAAATGGCTATTCTCCAGTCTACATGTGCAAAATAAGATCCCCACTATATTTGTAATGCCTCATTTGAAGCTACTACTGTCTATATTGTTCATACCATCGCATCATCTCATCCATAAATAGTTCATATGCACTATAATTGTTAAGGCCGGAAGACCAGCGCCTTGGTGCTGAAAAAAGATGTTGTTCAACTGGAATAAAAATTTGAACAAAAAAAAACAACAAGGCACTGGACATGGATTAGGTCGGGCGGTTCTGCTCTCAAACAAAATCCTTCTTAGCATCGTGTGTATGGGTCGTGTCATTTAAAATGCTCCAAGTGCAATATTTCCCATTTTCCTCACCCCCATGACACTAATAATGCCGAGTGTCCCAACAGTGAAAGGGGGTCACCCATAAAGTAGCACACAACATAAAGGTGACCAATATATAGGGAATCTTCCATTCCGCGCCTTTATACTCACATCATTCTTATACATCACATATATATATATGTATGTATACATGTATAGTAGAATATTTGCTTCCACGTGGGAAGTAGATGCTCAACCTACAGTTCTAGTTCGCCCACATCCCGCCCCTTTAACTAATATAATTACAATTTCTCTGTAATAATTTTGTTCTTTTAATGTTTCACACAGATGACGAGAACATCGTTCTCACACACCAGTGCAACAACAACAACACCATCCACAACAACAACAACAACACCGCCAAGCTCCTCAGTCCGCCCATCGCCACAGGTGGCGCCAGCTGTCTCATCCTCCGCTACCGCTTCAGCCAATCACAGGGCCTCGGGCACCTAACCGTGTCGTCACGTGGCCACAACGTCCGGACTCTGCGGCCCCTCACGGAGCACGATGACGACTGGCAGATAGTGCGCGTTGACCTGGGTACCGTGGGCGACGCTCCGCACTCGTACCAGGTGAAGATTGATTGATTGGTTGATGACAGTGATCTTGTAGTAGTCTGCACTGACCTCAGGCAAGGAACTGCATAGATATGTAGGTGTGGATAGGGTGGTGATATCAGGGAGCCTAGGTGGTGTAATGCTTAGCACACTGACCCGGAATGCAAAGAGATGTGGGTTCGAATCCCGCTCTAGGCTAAGATTTCCCATTTTCATCACCCCCACGACACTGGTTGCCGTGCCAATGATCCTGTACAAGCTATGTGCTGTATGGTTGCTGAACCTACCCTGGGTATGCATATGTAAGTGTATTGCCTGTATGTGTGTAATTGTAAGCATTAAATATTACATCACAAGAGATGTGGGTTCGATTCCCACTCTAGGTGCAATATTTCCCATTTTCAACCCCGACGACACTGGTTCCTTGACCAGGATCCTGTACAAGCTACTCACTGTATGGTGTTTGAACCTGTCCTGTGTATACATGTATGTGTAAGTGCATAATTGTAAGAATACATAATTGTAAGCATTAAAAGACTCACAATTCCAGAGGGACGAGTGTAGTAGTCTGCACTGACCTCTCAGGCGAGGAGCCACATAGACAGGTAGGCGTGGATAGTGTGGTGATATCAGGGAGCCTGGGTGGTGTTATGGTTAGCACACTGAACTGCTGGAGAGGTGGGTTAGATTCCCCTCCTTGGCGCAATAGTTCCCATTTTCAACCCCCCCCCCCCATGACAATCTTATAGCGATATAGCGATATAGCGAATGGTAGACAGGAAGTGTGAACACTTATTTGTCTCTCGTTATATTTTTGTTTGGTACATTAGTTGTCCCAAGCAGGGGAAATCCCAGTTACAGACGACTGGTCTTCCCCACTCCACTGCTGGTCGATAGAAAGCCCGAGCCTACACTTTTACCGACCCAAGGGATTTTTAACCTCCCACACCATATAGACATGGTATGAGAGCAACCGGCCTTTGATGACGCTGTAAGTTATACACAGCGGTGGAAATCCAAATTGGCAGAGCTGGGGGCACGGGGAATCGAACCGCCGACCCTCAGATTAGGAGTCTGACCTAGAAAAAAGTCAGACACTCTAACCACTCTAACCACTCCGCCACAGAGAACGCGATCCCTCACTGGGGATGAGAGCGACAAAATAGTACATGTTTCGACTGTAATAACAAGAAATAGCAATTCGGAAATGGGATGTTCATGCAAGTGACAATGTTTATGATTTTTTTTTTTGCAAGTACACGGAGCAATATCTCATATGGTAACTAAACAAGGACTATTTTGATGACCCACTTCCATCTGACTCATATGACCAAATATTTTAAAACATAAGACTACTAGAAAAAAAGGTGAACAAAATACCTGAGTAGGTGACTGACTGCACAAAGCATGCATGGTAGAAACCCCCAGACGCGTGAAATCAAAGACTTCCAAAGTTGATACTCATCGCTTCCTGAAATTTCGGCTATTTTTCGTGAGTTCGATTTGGCTGTCAGTTCACACGAGCCATTCCGAAATTGCATTAGAGATGGTTTTCCGTTAATACACCATAAGCTATCACTACATGGCAGGACAAAGTCTTGGGTGTAATTTTCCTGTGTTGATCTTAGCTATTTAAGTGCAGAAGTAAAACGAACACCCATTGGTCAGTTGTTGCTCCAGCTGAGCAGTTATTGCACGATAGGGGATGCAGGTTGAATGCTGGACCCTTGCGAGTGCATCCTTTCTTGATACTACAATACCATGCCATCGGCACTATGATCCTAAATATCCCACTCAGTCACATTATCCTGATACTGCACAAACCAGTCTTTGTCCCATCCTAATACAGTAACACCTCTCTAACCAACCATATCCGCATATCGACCACTCCCCTTTATCGATCGCTTTATTTGGGTCCCAAACCATCGCCCACCATTATAACAAATGAAAAACTCCATATACCGACCATCTCCCTAAATGGACCATTTAAAGTCGGTCCCATGGTCAGTTGATTTAGAGAGGTTTTACTGTAATGCCTTTTGCCAGGTAAGGAGGGGACAAGTATCATTGATTGATTGCTGATGATGCAATGCCAAAAGGAGTTTGACGCCCCTTCCTTGCAGAGTTGTAAACCATTGCCTTGTGGTACAGGTTCTTGACAGAACCGAAGGCTTAAGCTAAGATTCCTTACACGCGGTATGCGGCATGCGGTATGCGAATGCGAATGCGGCAAAAAATCGAAACACCTTGAAGTCAATGGGCTACAACCCTTACACGCGGTATGCGAATGCGAATGCGAATGCGAATGCGACAACTCGATCGGTCCCTGTAGCGATCGGTGCGGCATGCGGTATGCGGCACGCAGGGTGTGAATAGAAACCTGAGTCTGATGTGTCCATTAGTTTAACACTAGGAGAGGCGACTGAGCATTACGGAACGGTCTCACACAGGGGTGCTGAGGGGAAACATCTGGTAGTGGTTGTGGTGGGGGACGCTTGCCGTCACGCACAAGGGTGCTGAGGGGAAACATATGGTAGTGGTGGTGGTGGGGGTTCGGGTTGGTAAAAATGCTACCAGAGCCACAAAAATATGAATACTTATCTATAATTTGGTAATTATAAAGGTAGGAACCTCCATGTGACGTACCAAGAGTTACATAGATATACATGCCATATTAGGCCATATACAGTGCAGTATGGAGTATACTTGTTTATTTTTATTTTTTAAATATAGCCAGTCGTGTGCCGCATGCCGCATACCGTGTAGAAGGAATCTTCCCATTCGCATACTGCATACCGCATACCGCATGCCGCATACCGCGTAGAAGGAATCTCAGCTTAAGGGAGCAAACCCTGAACAGAAAACCATGTCACTGTGGCAGCATTAAGGGTGGTTGACGTATGGATCTCCCAACATCTCCCAACCAGCCACTGCATGGACAAATAGTTTTGCGCATGTCTTGACATGTTCTTGCCAGTGTGAAACCTCGATTTGCTCCCCGAGAGAGTGCCGCTGGTAACTTGCAAAAGCCATCAGCACTTCAACACTTTTGCAGGCAGCTTTCATGAAATGTACAACCGCCCAAAATGGAGAGCGGCAGTCAAGTAATGAAAGAAGTCTTTGTCACATCACGACCGACAGCATGATGATGATGATGGTGTAACCCATATCGCCAAACAACAAGGCTGTATTCACAGTGAAACGCTAGTTATATCCATTCCCTCAGTCTTCTCAATCACATTCACCTCTCTACCTTGAAATTTACACCATCTCTAATGCAATTTTGAAGTGGTTAGACTCGTGTGAACTGACAGCCAAATCAAACTCACGAAAAATAGCCACAATTTCAGGACGCGACCAGTATCAATTTTGGAAATCTTAGATTTCACGCATCTGGAGGTTGATGCCGCAAGTGCTTTGTCCAGTCAGTCACCTACTCAGGTATTTTTCTCACCTCTTTTGTTATTACTTTTTAAAAATACTAATTTGACACTCTGCTCTGTGGTTTGGTTTTGTAGATTGAGTTGGATAGTACACTTGGACCTGGGGAGAAAGTCGACATCGACGAGATCAACTTCGTTGGCGTTTCGTGCGATGAGATCAGTGAGTGTAACCAACTTGTTAATTTTTTAAACATATTTTGTTGGGTGGTAAATATATTTATTCTGCTGAATAACTATTTTGTCAGTGCCGAAGAATTGGTCTTCCAGCCATTTTTCAATCCAGGGTTATTTAGACAAAAACGTGTATAGAGTAAGGTATATAGCGAATGGTAGACAGGAAGTGTGAACATTTATTTGTCTCTTTTTTTTCCGGTACATTAGTTGGGGAAATCCCAGTCACAGACGACTGGTCTTCTCCACTCCACTGCTGGTCGATAGAAAGCCCGAGCCTACACTTTTACCGACCCAAGGGATTTTTAACCTCCCACACCACATAGACATGGTATGAGAGCAACCGGCCTTTGATGACACTGTAAGTTATACACAGCGGTGGAAATCCAAATTGGCAGAGCTGGGGGTACGGGGAATCGAACCGTCGACCCTCAGATTAGGGGTCTGACCTAGAAAAAAGTCAGACACTCTAACCATTCCGCCAAAGAGAACGCCTCTACAATAACCATTGAATACACCATTTGCAGCATATAATGAAATTCTGTAACCCAAAGGTTCCATTGCAATATGGAAACAGTAGATCAATATTAGTCAGATCAATGTCAGTATTTACATGGTATTTAGAATGTAAACAGAAGTTATCTTCTATATCATTCTTGATGCTCGAGGCTGCACAGTCAGATGAAAGCATCAACATTAGTAGAGCACAGGATTCCCATGTGGAAGATCAGGAGTTCAATTCCCAGCCGACTTAAACCGATGACATACAAAATTGATACTTGTTGTTTCCTAGCCAGGCGCTTGGCATTATTAAAATAGGGCAAGGACTGGTTAGCTCAGTGTCATGATGTAATTGAGTGGGATATCAAGTCATGGTGCCAGCGGTCTGGTTTCTCAGTGGGGCAGCACTGTAAAGTCGCCATGAGTGTGCACTGTCACAAGTCGGTACCCATCCTGATATGACCGTAGATGTTGCCAGGACATAAAAGTCCAATAGCCAACCAAATTGCGAAACCAAACACCTACCTACACTTGATCCTACATAGATCGTGGGGTCGTGGGTTCGAACCCTGGTCGAGTCAAACCAATGACTTAAAAATTGATACTTGTCGCTTTCTAGCCTGGCGCTCTGCATTTTTAGGATAGGGCAAGGACTGTCAGGATAATGTGACTGAGTGGTGCCGGTGGCCTGGTTTACCAGTGGGACAGCACTATAAAGTCGCCATGAGTGCGCACTGTCACAAGTCGGAACCCGTCCTGATATGACCTTAGATGTTGCTAAACGTATTCCAAATTTTAATCCAAATTGTTATCCAAAGATCAAAGTACTTCTTAAATTAAGAAGTCTTCCAAATTTCATCCTAAAAGAGTCAACATCATCTTACCAAAATCATTTAAAATGTCAAAGTAATCTGTCATAAGTAAACCCTCACGCACAACCACCAGACCAACAAATTTAAAGAGTAGTAAGACCGCAAATATTTCAGAAATCTGAAGAGATGAAAGTATTGCGAAGATCGGTGAAATTAATGCAAACAAGTAATAAACCAATTCCGGTGAAAGTCAAAGTAAATTAAAGTTGATTACCCTTACACAGCAATTAAATTTCTGGCAAATATAACTAACCCGTTGAGTAATGTACATATAACATGTAAATATCACATATTATTCTAGAAAACATTGGGACACGTTGACCCACTAATGTACATATAACATGTAAATATCACATATTATCCTAGAACACGTTGGGACACGTTGGTCCACTTGAGTAGATATAGCATTTCAATATTATATTATCCTAGAAAATGGTTGGACACGTTGGTCCACTGCAAACATCAAAAAGAAGAGTAGATTCATAGTTGGCAGAGCACTAACGACGGTTGAGTTCCAGGGTTAAACTAGCCCCGTGAACAGTTAACACTGGTGGTAATTGTAATAAAGGATAAACACTCAAACGACTGCACACGTTGAAGGCTAGTTCCAAACTGTTTTATTCTGGTCTCTCCTACCGCCACGCCCCCAATGACGTCACTCGGGGTTTCCCACCTCACGTGGTGGGGTATCCCCAATGCCTACATATATATATATATATCACATCTCCCCCCTTTTTTTCTTTTTCTTTTTTTTTCCGTATTATATTGTCATTTCTTAACTCTAACATCAACTTGGTTGTCTAACCTTGACACGTTTGTATTGAATCACTGTCAACTGACATGTCTTATTTGTAGTTGTCAACATTGCTTACTATCTATTCTTATTTATCCTATTGCTCACTTGGGTTGAACAGTGGTATATGTACAATGGACATCGTGACTATTTGCGTATCTTACCGGTACAGCGACTCTGTGCTGTGCTGCAGCTATTATTAGCAGGCTATTTGTTTTTCGACCCTCCCACCGGGCGTACTACCCGACCGTATCGGGTGACATAACGTGTTGTAACAGGGTAATTAGTACTCTCTGTACGTCCGGCTGGCCGTTGGGTTTGCCTAGGTGCGGCGGTGCGTGTTATTGTTTTTAATTGTTCGCCGGGTATCTTGAATATATATTTTCGGTTTCTACGCAATATGTTATTTTCGGTATTTTTGATCTTGTAATCTCTGGGTCCAGGGGTGTCTGTTTGTACTATGACCCCTGGTTTCCATTCCCCATGATGATCTATGTATTTGACGTGGTCTTTTGCATTTAATTTTGTATGCTGTGTACCTGCATGTCTGTCATGATATTGTTTTTGCGCTTGTTGTATCTTGTCGAACTGCTTTATTTTAGATGTAGGGACTTGTGGTTCTAAATGTTTTCTTGTAGCAGGCAGTTTGCACCGGAGTCTTCTGTTGAAGAGTAATTGCGCAGGAGACGCATTTACATTGGTGAGAGGTGTATTTCTGTAATTTAACAGTGCAATATTGTAGTATTTCTTTTCATTTGCTGCTTTTTTTATGATTTGTTTTACTGTTTGTACGTACCTTTCTGCAAGGCCATTACTCTGCGCGTGCATGGGGTTGGAGAATACAGTCTGAAATCCAAATTCTTTTGCAAATTCTTTGTATGCTGCACTTTGGAATTGCGGACCATTGTCAGAAACCATGATCTCCGGTATGCCAAAACGGCATAATATTTGCTTTAAAGCCATAATTGTGGCTGTACTTGTTGTCGAATTTAATTCAACCACCTCCGGATATTTGGAGTAGTAGTCTACTACAATTAGAAAAATTTTCCCATGTATTTGAAATAAATCAATACCAATTTTCTGAAAGGGTAGTTGGGGTATTTGATGGGATATCAGTGGTTCGGAATGTAATTTGTTTCGTGATGACTGGCAATTCGAGCACCGCGATACGATATCTTCAATCTGTTTTGATATCCCTGGCCAAAAAATATTGTCACGCGCTAACTCTTTACATTTTATAATGCCCAGGTGCGACTCATGTACCAAGCTTAACATTTTGTGTTGCAATTTAGTGGGTATCACTATTTGGCTATTCTTAAACACTAAACCATCTACGTATGTTATAGATTCTTTAAACGTGAAAAAAGGTCTTGCTAATACATGTATTTGCCTTTTGTCATTGGGCCAACCTTCTTGTGTAAGCCGAATTACTTCACGTAAAGTCTCATCTATTTTAGTTTCACTTGCAATGCGTTGGAGCATGTGTGTAGCCACCTCGATCTGCGCCACAGCTAGACTCGAGTCGAATAAATTATTCGGGTGGATGGTCGTTGAGTGGGCACGTGAGAGGGCATCTGCAAAGTACATGTTGGTGCCTTTAACATACATTAACACAACATTGTAATTTTGTAAGCGGAGCCTCATTCTTTGCATTCGGGCTGATAACATGTGTATGGGTTTACCCATTATTGCAATTAACGGTTTGTGGTCAGTCTGAATGGTTAACTGTTTACCAAAAATATATTGATGGAACTTTTTACACCCGAAGCATATCGCGAGGAGTTCCTTTTCGATGACGGCATAGCTAGACTGCGCTTGGTCTAATGATTTTGATGCCATCGCGACCGGTTTACTATCCTGGAACAATACAGCTCCCAAGCCAGATTTTGATGCGTCAACTTGCAGGGTAATGGGCTTTGTTACATCGTAATATTGCAATACTGGTGCTGTAATCAACAATTTTTTTAACATTGAAAACGCCTCTATTTGTTCGTGCTGCCAATGCCAGGCAATGTTTTTTTCTAACAATTGCCGTAATGGCTTCGCTATTTCTGACATATTTGGGATGAACTTCCCCACATACCCGATCATGCCCAAGAACCTTTGCACTCCGGCTTTGTCCGTCGGTGACGGCATATCGATGATGGCCTGAATCCTCTCATTTGTAGGTTTAACTCCTGCTTGTGTCAGTGTATGCCCTACATATTTAACCTCTTTTTTACATATTTTTGATTTAGCCGGGTTGAATTTCAAATTAACCTCTCGTGCTCTTTTGAATACGGCTTCTAACCGGGCATTGTGCTCTTTAATAGTAGATCCGTATACAAGAATGTCGTCTGTGACTACGTTAACTCCTTCTAATCCATACAAAATTTGGTTCATTTCATGCACAAAAATGTCCCCAGTGGTTTTAATGCCGAATGGCAATCTGGTGAAACGGTACCGACCCCATGGTGTGTTAAATGTACATAGTTTGCTACTGTTTTTTTCTAATTCGATTTGCCAATAACCACTATTGGCATCTATGACTGAAAAAAATTTTGCATCTGATGTTTTAGCTATTACCTCCTCTATAGTTCTTGTCGGATAAGGACTTTTTAGTATTGCTTTGTTTAATCTCGTTGGATCCAAACATACGCGAATTTTATTGTTTTTTTTTACTATGGTTATTGAATTGACCCATGGGGTGGGTTCCGTTTCCTCAACTATAACTCCTAAGCGGATCATTTTTTTTAACTCATCTTTTACTTGGTCGGCTATTGCATGAGGTATTCGTCTCGGTGGGTCTATACACGGGGGTACACTTTCATCAACATGAATAACGGCATTGCTTTTTATTTTTCCTAGCCCTTCGAAAATGTCATAGTATTCAACTACCAGGAGCTGCGCACTTGGTTCATCTGACTGCACTGTGATCGGTGTTGGGTGGGGTGCCTCCGTCCTGCTTCTCGACACCGCGTTGACGCGTCATATCAGCCCCAGGTCTGCGCATGCGTTGCTTCCCAGTATAGGGCAGCCGGTACTTGTGACTTGGTAGTGCAGCCATTTTCCATCGTGTTGATTTCGGCCTCTCCCTCTGGACGAATCCGCTCCCCCGAAAATGTTACCAACGTACATTTTGTTGGTTGAAGAACCACGTTCTTGAGCTTGTTATACACATTTCTGGGAATTGTTCATGATGGGCAACCAACATGGATAATTTACGCGCGCACGAGGAGCCCTACCCTCCCCCCCCCCCCTGCCCACACATCCTCCCTCCACCCTTCTGACCCGATGGTGGCGCCATCTGAACTCAAACCCACCATCTAGAAACCCTGCCGGAGACAAGCAGAACTACCACACGGGACCATGACGTCACGATCTCGCCTCGCGAGACCCACACCCTGCTCCACCCATCCCACCCGACGGTGGCGCCATCTGAACTCAAACCCACGAACTAAAAACCCTACCGGAGACAGGCAGAACTACCACACGGGACGCTGACGTCACGATCTCGCCTCGCGAGACTCACGCCCTGCCTGACCTATATAACCTGAGCAGCTCACTGCTCCAGCCACTACCAACCGGGCAGTCAGACGACCAAGACCACGCCTCCAGCTTCAGCTCCAGTCCAGCCATCCGGCTTGCTCTCCAAATCAGCCATCCGGCTTGCTCTACAAACCTCAGCCAACCGGCTTGTAACCCCACTGCCCGCCGCGCAGCCGGACGGACACATTCCACCACTGCACATACCGGGCACCCCTGCCGCCGTCTGCCGCCACAACCACTCAAGTAAGCACCAACACTCGCACACCGAACCGCCGCTCCCAACCGCCACTCACCACCCGAGACGACACACCGCGAACACATCACAACCCTGCCCGCAGCCAAAAACGAACGGCCAACAAACACCACATCACACTGCACCACCCTGCTGCCGCGCCCCGTCCAACAAACGATTGACCGACACGCTGACGATTTACGCGGCCTGCTACCCCACTGCACCGCCCGGCAAAAACACACCGCGAACACATCACAACACTGCGCGCAGCCTGAACGAACGGCCAACAAGCCTACATCACACGGCACCACCCTGCAGCAGACGCCACACCACGCCTCCAGCTCCAACTCACACTACAGCCACCTGGCTTGCTCTCCAAACAGCCACCCGGCTTGCTCTCCACCTACAGCCACCCGGCTTGCTCACACCTACAGCCAACCGGCTAGTCTCTCCACTGCACGCCGCGCAGCCGGACGAACAACCCCAACCCTGCACCTACCGGGCCCGTCTGTCGCCCTGCCGCCACAACAACCAAGTAAGCACCAACCACCCATCTCACAGCCACTCGGCACGCTATAACCGCACCCACCACCCGCCGACGAAACACCGCGAACACGTCGCAACCCTGCCCGCAGCCAAACGAACGGCCCTCAACTCTACATCACACGGCAGCATACTACCAACACTGACTGCCCAACACGCCGCCAGGTAAACGAACCCAACCACGACACACCCGGCCAGCCACCGCCACTGCACCGCTGCCGACAACACACCGCGAACACATCACACACACTCACAGCGAGCACTACAACGGCGAACACGCCACAACTCTCCACACTGCACCACCCTGCTGCCGCGCCCGTCCAACAAACGACGACGGCTCAGCCCACGTCAGCCACCCGGACTCGCACTCACCAACAGCCACCCGGCTCGCACTCCAAACGCCACACGGCCTGCTACAAACAAGGCCACTGCTCGCTCTCCAAACCGCCACCCGGCTCACGTCACCCCACGTCAACGGCCAGCGTACTCCCCACCAGCCAACAACTTCCACCACCGTGCACTAACCAACCTCTCACAACTCACCGGCCGATACCGCACTTCACCCTCGGCCGACGCACCACGAACAGTTCACCCTGCCCACAGCCAAAGCTACTGCAACAACCACATCACACTGCACCACACTGCTGCGCGCCACAAGCTCAACTGAGCCGAGACTACACTATCACCACTGCCACCACCGCGGATAAGGCAAACTCTACAATCTGCACCAACCAAGCCGCCTGTCACACGCCCTGCCACCAAACCTGAGCTGCTCGACATCACACCGACCGACCCTGCCGTCGACGGCAATACCGACCACCTGCACACCACGTCAAAAGAAAAATGGCGCGAACAACGAAACGCACCAGACGCAACACTGACGCATCGGACCACACGGACGCGCCACCAGCACCTACACCCACGCCAGCGCCAGCAGCCGCCACAGCAGACGCAACACCAACCACACGCACACGAGGCAGACCGCGCGCCACCACCACCCGAGCCCCGCCAGCCGAGGTCCTTTCACATACCACCCCAAAACAGTCAATCGACCCAACCGCACAGATGGCCGCATTACAGCAAACACTGACAGAAACACTAGCCCAGCAGGCCGAGCTCAACAGAACCATGATGGAGAGGGTTACGGCCATGGAAACATCTAAAAGGAAGCGATCAAACAGCCAAGGATCATCGGCATCCTCCTCCCGAACACCCGCCAGCCGATGCAACTCCAACCACCACAACAACCGCCGAAACCGCAACCGTGAACCGTCCTCCTCACCAGAACATGGGCGAGCATGGCGCCCCGCGTCCACCACACGCAAGAGGCATAACGACCGGAGAGACAGCGACGCCACCAGAGGGAGAGAACGCAGACCGCGCGCATCCAGGCGCTCCCCATCATCCGAAGATGAACGAGTACACCGGAAGATAATGGACGACATCATAGCACAAGGCGACGGCTACAACAAGCAGCACAGAGGTAGGAAACCACTACTTCCACACACCTTTGTTATACGGGCAGAACAGAAGGGGAAGGTGGGGCAGGGCCAGAGCACCTGGTTCGAATACCTATCCGCCATACACAGGATGGCGAAAGACCACACGGTACCCACAACCTGGATTGAACCACTCGCAGACCACGTCGAACAGATAGTGGAGATGGCGGCAGAGTGGGAGTGGGACACCTGCCTTGCATGGTCCGAAAGGATCTTTAACATGATAGATGACGGCAGGCTCCCGAGGGCATGGAGAGATCCCACGGCCATAAAGGACGTGCAGCGAGACGCGTGCCTTACCGGACAGAGAAGCATCCAGGCACAAAAACGATCCGCAACAATCAGAAGAGCCCAACGCACACCTCTGCCACACACCGATGACACCCAAAACCAAAAGGCAGACACCACATCAACACCAGCATACCAACAATACAGGCGGCCCGAGTTCAACTACGAAACCGACGGCCGGCCATGCCATCGATGGAATACGGGCCAAGACTGCGGCTTCACTACATCCCACGGAACCGGGGTAGAACGCTTTGCCCACCTCTGCGCGTGGTGCGCAAACAAATACCGCAGGGCTAACCCTCACAAAGAAACCGAGTGCAACAACAAAAAACGGCAACTCGAGAGGCGAACCCAAGGTGCATCCAACGAAAACACGACGGAGAAATCGGATTTTTGCTGAACGGCCCCAGCCAGGCCGAAAAAAACGGACACGACAAAAACAAAAACCACACCCAAACAGGCCACCAGCGGACGCACACCACTAGCCGAAGTGAACCTGAACCACCAGAACACCACCGAAAACCCAGGCCCAGACCACCGACAACAGGCCACAACTGGCTCACACTACCGCCAACGCAGACGCAGCAAGCCGGCAACACACGCGGCAAGCGCAGACTCCACACACAGACCAACGGCCACATCAACAGCCCCGGCAAACACCACCCAAACAGGCTCAGCCGCCACCCAACCCAACACGACCGCCAGCACCACGAAGCCACGACTCGCCTCCCAACAAGACGGTCCATCCCGACCTCAGCCCTCCACTACCATCACATCAAACGGAGACGGCCAGCCGCCACCCCCGCAAAGCGTCTCCCGGCCACCAACCATCGCCTATCACGACACCACCACAAAGGTCCAACCCACCATCCAAACAAAAGACGGGGAGACAACCCACCGACTTAAAACACCACCACCTGGCCCCACGACCATGACCTTAGATTGCCACGAGGAAGGAACCAAAACAGCACGGGTCCGGCCCACGGCCACTCCGCCCATTCTATCCACCAGTCGCCCCGACCCGCAGGAAGGCGAACAACCTGATGCGCTACTCACAGCCGACCACAGGGCACAGGCAGACGAGGACGTCGACGAGGCACTCGCAGACCCCACCAACGAGCCGGCACCGCCCTACGACCCACCCCACACACCAATAACCTACCGCTCCACCATCCTTAAAATCTGGCCGACCACAGTTGCCCAAGCATGGAACGATCACCCATACAGGACCATTTACGACCAGGTCAGAGCTACGGGCCTCCCCAACCACGTCGCGGCAAGAATCCCGGTTCCATCCGACCTAAACATCCCGGCTTGGAGGAAACACCTCAGGAACTACCACGACACAGAACTGGTAGACTTCCTCGAATTCGGGTGGCCGGTGGATTACACGGCCGACGAACCACCAATCCCGGCCGCAGCAAACCACGCTGAAGACGCCGACCAAACAAAATGGATCCGCCGCTACGTACACAAAGAAGTAGCACATGGCGCACTCCTCGGCCCTTTCACCACAACACCCTTCACCCCATGGGCCCAGACCAGCCCCCTCATGACACGGCCGAAGAAGAACACAGATGAGCGCCGGGTCATAGTAGACCTCAGTTATCCCAGAGGAGCCAGCGTCAATGCCGGGATCAGGAAGGGATACTTCCAGGGCAGACCAAACACCTACACACTCCCGGGGATAATGGACCTAGCAGACGAGGTCACCAGGCTCGGCCAAGGATCCTACATCTGGTCCGCTGACCTAGCACGGGCATACCGCCAGCTGCGAACGTGCCCCCTCTCCGTCCCCCTCCTAGCGATCAGGTTTGATGATGACATATACTTTGACCTGGCGCCCGCCTTCGGCTGCAGAACATCATCAATGGCCTGCGCACGAACAACAAACGCCGTGATATATCTCATACGGAAGCGGGGACACTTCGCACTATGCTACCTCGACGACTTCGTCGGGGCAGCAGCCACCAAAAAGGCTGCCGACACGGCCTACCTAGACATGCTGAAGATCATGGCGGCCCTCGGCCTGGCACTTTCCCCCACAAAATGCACCCCACCCACACACCGCACAACCTGGCTGGGCTATGAGGTCTGCACCGACCAAATGACCGTCAGCATCCCTGACGACAAACTAGCAGATGTGATGAAAGAATGCAGAGACATAGCCAACGTCAAGACCCTGACCCGGACGACCCTACAGCGCATAGTAGGACGCCTACAACACGTCGCGAGATGCGTAACCCCAGCACGCAGGTTCATGAACCGCATACTGGCCACCCTCCGCGACACACCACGAACCGGCAGACACCCCGTCAACACCGAATTAAGACGAGACCTCGCTTGGTTTGCGGACTATGCGAGAACCACCAACGGGGTGGTCCTCCTCCAACCAGCACCGAGATCACCATGGACTATCGAGTGCGACTCCTCCCTACGCGCCGGAGGAGCACACTCCCAGGTGGCATATTACACGGAGGCGTACACCCAGGAATATATGGCAACCGGCCACCATATAAACAGGCTCGAGGCCATAAACCTGGTCGTCGCCCTCCACGCCCTTGCCCCCACCAGACCGCAGGATTATGAGATTACCATCAACACCGACAACCAGACATCCCAAGCGGTCCTCTCCTCC
The DNA here is from genome assembly GCA_030323885.1 of Branchipolynoe longqiensis. Classification (NCBI taxonomy): domain Eukaryota; kingdom Metazoa; phylum Annelida; class Polychaeta; order Phyllodocida; family Polynoidae; genus Branchipolynoe; species Branchipolynoe longqiensis. Next base: position 76,399,610 of record CM059199.1, on the reverse strand, counting down.
GGAGCTGGGAAGGATCCAGTCCTCTGCGCCTGCGCTAGGGAAATATGGAGATTTGCCGCCCTGTACTCCACGGAAGTACGCATCATCCACAAGCCAGGCAAAGAACTGATCCTTGCCGACGCACTCAGCAGGGCACCTTTCGACAGCGCCGCAAGAGAAAAAGCCGACACAATCTGCCGCTGCCTTACCCTAAACCGACTTCGGGTCACACATTGTAACGCCGTGATATCCAACGCTATATAGACTGGGGATAGTAATATTTGCCTTCTATCCCCAGCCTCTCCCGACGACGACCGGACCCACATCGCAACACTCTTCCGGGCAGGCCCGGCGGCGGGGACGTGGGCCAACAAGAACCGGCAGGTCAAACGCTACCTCCAACACGCACACGATCGCCGCTACGACCCCCGCCGCCCATCACAGTACGACCTCATGGCCTACGTCGCATCACTGGACACAACACTAAGATCGCCCTCGGCAGTACTAAAATACTTCAGCGGGGCACGGACGTGGGTCAGCACCAGCGAGGGCCGGACGGCCGCGTTTGACACCTACGCGGTCTCCGTAATCAAGCGCGGGGTCGTCCGGTCCTCCCTCCACCAACCAAGACAGGCCCCACCCATAACACCAACAACCTTACTCCACATCATCAACCACTTCCGAGCCGTGGGCCCCCGAGCACGGGTGCTCACCGCAGCAATACTCATGGGGTACGTCACCCTACTGAGGCAAGGCAACCTGCTCGTCACTGGCCGGAAAGACGACCCCGGCCACACCATCCAAGACGCGGACGTCCATGATGCGGGTACCCACCTTGTCCTCCACGTCCGATCCACTAAAACCACCAGACTGGCTCGCGATAAATTCTCCATCGTGGTCCGACCGAACGAGCAACTCACCATCTGCCCCGTCCGAGCATGGCGGGCCTACAGGAGGTCCGCTCGGCCCGCCCCGCAGGACCCGGCGTTCCGGCTCCCCAACGGAGCCCCGCTCACCGCTCCCACGCTCCTGGCCGCTCTCAGAGCTGCGCTCCGAGCCGCTCGCCACCCGTGCCCGGAAGACTACACCCTACACAGCCTCCGGAGAGGGGGAGCACAGGCCTGTGCAAGGGCTGGCGCATCCATCGACGAAGTCCGGCGGCTAGGGAACTGGCGGTCCTCGGCAGTTCACGCATACGTCCCGAAGGTGGCCTTCCCCGCCGCGACACAGGCCCTCCCCACATTTGGTTGAGGGCCTGAGTCGAACTTACCTTAAAACACATTGATCTGACATTACTCATTGCCTTTTACATGACTTTTGATTCAATAAAATTCCATAACATGGGCTCCTTGTTCGCGTGTTTAATTGTTCATGATGGGCAACCAACATGGATAATTTACGCGCGCACGAGGAGCCCTACCCTCCCCCCCCCCTGCCCACACATCCTCCCTCCACCCTTCTGACCCGATGGTGGCGCCATCTGAACTCAAACCCACCATCTAGAAACCCTGCCGGAGACAAGCAGAACTACCACACGGGACCATGACGTCACGATCTCGCCTCGCGAGACCCACACCCTGCTCCACCCATCCCACCCGACGGTGGCGCCATCTGAACTCAAACCCACAAACTAAAAACCCTACCGGAGACAGGCAGAACTACCACACGGGACGCTGACGTCACGATCTCGCCTCGCGAGACTCACGCCCTGCCTGACCTACATACCACCTAAATAACCTGAGCAGCTCACTGCTCCAGCCACTACCAACCGGGCAGTCAGACGACCAAGACCACGCCTCCAGCTCAGCCGCCCACCCAACCCATCAAAACGAACAATCAAACGCAAGGGTTGAGGGCCTGAGTCGAACTTACCTTAAAACACATTGATCTGACATTACTCATTGCCTTTTACATGACTTTTGATTCAATAAAATTCCATAACATGGGCTCCTTGTTCGCGTGTTTAATTATGTTGGCATGGGACCCTGTATCCAACTTAAATTCCACCTTTTCAGCATTGAGCGAAAGGGTAGCAAACCACAATGAAGTGTCACTTTTGTCGGGTTGTGACAGACACCCAATGAATAAGTCATTATCCATATCATATTCACTTTCAATGTCGATTGGTGCTGGGTTATTTTCATCGACTTGTATTACATTCAGACTTGCATAGTTCGGTCGTTTTGTTTTACACACTTTGGAAAAATGCCCCAGCAAATGACATTTAGAGCATTGTTTCCCTTTGGCTGGACATTGCCCCGGCACATGCGTCTAACCACACCTACCGCACTGTGTGCGGGTTGCATTTGGTTTCGCTTGACTGCGCTGACCTGTCCAGGACGGTGCATGTGGTATGGCGGGAGCGGGTGGCCTTGGCCGCACACTGACAGAGTCCACTTGTTCGACCTCCCTTGTCGCTGTCGTGTATGACAATAGGGTCGCACGGTGTTCACTCAACCGACATGTTTCGATGCATTGCTCCAATGTCAGGTTGGCTGTTTGAAGCAGACGGTCTCATAACCTTTCTTCTTTGACCCCGCAAACCAACCTGTCGCACAACATGGAGTCAGTCAGGTCTCCATAGTTACAGTGTGCAATGCGATACTGCAGTTCCCTGATGTATGTGTCCATTGACTGTGTTGTTTGGTGTAGTGAGTTGAATTTATAATGGATAACCGTTATATTAGTTTTCCCCTCACAATATGTGCGGAATGCTTTCGTTAGAGGTTGGATTTTGTCAATGATACTAATGTCACTTTTGAGTGTTCGATACACTTTCTGTGCCTCGGCACCGGCTACATGTAAAAATACCGCGCACTGTACCTTCTCGGGCTTGGAATTGACTCCCGCGGCTGCAGCGTAGTACTCGTAGGAATCATACCACATTTCCCAGTTCAATGACATATTGTCCTCCAAGTTTAGTGGTCCTGGTGGTTTTAGCCCTGTGAGCGACATTGTGGGTTCCTATTATCTGACACCATGTAATAAAGGATAAACACTCAAACGACTGCACACGTTGAAGGCTAGTTCCAAACTGTTTTATTCTGGTCTCCCCTACCGCCACGCCCCTAATGACGTCACTCGGGGTTTCCCACCTCACATGGTGGGGTATCCCCAATGCCTACATATATATATATATCACAGTAATGGCACCAAAACTCCATTGTGTAAATTAGCTTCAGGACTGGTAAATGGCCATGGGCCAGCCCGCTTTATGCGGGCTTGCATGTAATACGTAAAATTCGTTGAACTAAACAAATTAAATATCGCAAAAACCTTTTCGAACTTAATAGGTGCGTGTAAATGCGTTAAGCGTAAAAATGTCACTAACTAACATTGTTTGCAGCATAAGTCGCAGAAATATCATACAAACTCTTCCCCTAATCCTTAATTTCAAACAAGTTTAGAATTTCGATGAAATAGGCCTAAAGCTTGGCTAAAACATCAGAGCGTCATTAAATACGTCTGATCGGTCTGGGTCTGAACGCCCGACCTCCTCTCGTTGCCAGGCGAGTCGCAATTTGTGTCTCCTTGTGCCCCGTGAATGTTTGGCATTCGCGGTCTGCCATGGCGAGTAGCCCGTATTTCCCAATACGGGTTAATCGGCGCACGCCCGTGAATGCCACAAGGCGAGTAGTCTCGCCCACTTCAGACGTAAAACAACAACAAACAAACCTACATATCCAAATGAGATACCGGGCACTTCTTGACCAGTTATTGCTGCTGCACAAAAAGGTATACTCCATCAATTTAATAAAAACCTGTCTCTGCTCACGCCTATGATGTCCAACATTTTGATGTGCATGCCAAATATACTTAACATATTTTCACTTTAAATATCGCCAAAAGTAACCCTTTAAGATATAAGTTATTTAAAAGTAAGATAAAGTTGATTTATATTTTATTTATATTTCTTTGGTAAGTGATCATTTTATTCAGTGAATAAAGGTATTTTTTCAGCGCCGAGGCACTGGACTTCTGGCCATGTTATGTTACATTCATTCACATATATAATAGTCTAAAATCCACAAGAGTTTGATACAAATAGAAAAAGAAGAAACAAGAATAACGCCGTTACCCAACAGCATTGAGAGATAACAGGGTGTACATTTTATATTGTCAGTGTCATGGTTATGGTACCACACACACACCTCCACACGCACACCTCCACACTCCTCCACACACCTCCACACACCTCGTCACACGCCTCCACACACCCACCTTCACATCCACACCTCCACACACACACCTCCATACACCTTCACACTCACACCTCCACACACACACCTCTACACACACCTACACCTCCACACCAACACCCACCTCTACACCCACACAAACACCTCCACACCAACACCCACAACTCCATATACACCTCCATACACACCTCCACACATACCTCCACACGCACACACACCTCGACACCAACACCCACACATCCATACACTCCTCTATACACACCTCCACACACACACACACCCACCCATACCTCCACACCCACACACACCTCAACACCAACAACCCCCCACCCACACCCACACACACATCCATCCACACCCACACATCCACACACACCCACATATCCACACACCCCCACACATCCCCACACATCCACACACATCCACACACATCCACACACATCTCCCCACACAATTAGACGCCCCCTCCGTGACCCCGCTGACGACCTTGACCCCGCTGTCCGTGTTCCCGCAGGTCTGACAGTGTGCGCGCCGGGCGACTTCCGGTGCCGGGTGTCGGGGCAGTGTGTGCGGCTGGACGGTCGCTGCGACGGGTCGGTAAACTGTGACGACGGCAGCGATGAGGTCGGCTGTCTCCACCCGAGTAAGTACCACACCCTTGACACCTCACCTACACCCCTCACACCTCAACAGTCAGTTGTCTCCACCCCAGTAAGTACCACACCCTTCACACCTCACCTACACCTCTCACACCTCAACAGTCAGCTGTCATCACCCCAGTAAGTACCACACCCTTCACACCTCACCTGCACCCCTCACACCTCAACAGTCAGCTGTCATCACCCCTGTAAGTACCACACCCTTCACACCTCACCTACACCCCTTACACCTCAACTGTCAGCTGTCATCACCCCAGTATGTATCACACCCTTCACACCTCACCTACACCCCTCACACCTCAACAGTCAGCTGTCTCCACCCCAGTAAGTACCACACCCTTCACACCTCACCTACACCTCTCACACCTCAACAGTCAGCTGTCATCACCCCAGTAAAGTACCACACCCTTCACACCTCACCTGCACCCCTCACCACCTCAACAGTCAGCTGTCATCACCCCAGTAAGTACCACACACCCTTCAACACCTCACCTACACCCCTTACACCTCAAACAGTCAGCTGTCATCACCCCAGTAAGTATCACACCCTTCCACACCTCACCTGCACCCCTCACACCTCAACAGTCAGCTGTCATCACCCCAGTAAGTACCACACCCTTCACACCTCACCTGCACCCCTCACACCTCAACAGTCAGCTGTCATCACCCCAGTATGTATCACACCCTTCACACCTCACCTGCACCCCTCACACCTCAACAGTCAGCTGTCATCACCCCAGTAAGTACCACACCCCTTCACACCTCCACCTACACCTCTCACAACCTCAACAGTCAGCTGTCATCACCCCAGTAAGTATCACACCCTTCACACCTCACCTACACCCCTTACACCTCAACAGTCAGCTGTCATCACCCCAGTAAGTATCACACCCTTCACACCTCACCTGCACCCCTCACACCTCATCAGTCAGCTGTCATCACCCCAGTAAGTACCACACCCTTCACACCTCACCTACACCTCTCACACCTCAACAGTCAGCTGTCATCACCCCAGTAAGTACCACACCCTTCACACCTCACCTGCACCCCTCACACCTCAACAGTCAGCTGTCATCACCCCAGTAAGTATCACACCCTTCACACCTCACCTACACCCCTTACACCTCAACAGTCAGCTGTCATCACCCCAGTAAGTATCACACCCTTCACACCTCACCTGCACCCCTCACACCTCATCAGTCAGCTGTCATCACCCCAGTAAGTATCACACCCTTCACACCTCACCTGCACCCCTCACACCTCAACACTCAGCTGTCCTACCCCAGTAAGTACCACACCCCTCACACCTCACCTACCCCCTCACACCTCAACAGTCAGCTGTCCCACCTCATTAAGTACGACACCCTTCACACCTCACCTGCACCCTCACACCTCAACAGTCAGCTGTCACTACCACAGTAACTACCACACCCTTCACACCTCACCTGCCCCTCACACCTCAACAGTCACCTGTCCCCACCCCATGAAGTACCACACCTTTCACACCTCACCTGCCCCTCACACCTGAACAGTCAGCTGTCACCACCCCAGTAAGTATCACACCCTTCACACCTCACCTGCACCCCTCACACCTCAACAGTCAGCTGTCATCACCCCAGTAAGTATCAAACAATTCACACCTCACCTGCACCCCTCACACCTCAACAGTCAGCTGTCATCACCCCAGTAAGTATCACACCCTTCACACCTCACCTTCACCCCTCACACCTCAACAGTCAGCTGTCATCACCCCAGTAAGTATCAAACACTTCACACCTCACCTGCACCCCTCACACCTCAACAGTCAGCTGTCACCACCCCAGTAAGTGTCAAACACTTCACACCTCACCTTCACCCCTCACACCTCAACAGTCAGCTGTCACCACCACAGTAAGTACCACACCCATCACCCCATATCTGCCCCCCTCACACCTCAACAGTCAGCTATCACCACCACAGTAAGTATGACACCCTTCACACCTCACCTGCACCCCTCACACCTCAACAGTCAGCTGTCACCACCCCAGTAAGTACCACACCCTTCACACCTCACCTGCACCCCTCACACCTCAACTGTCAGCTGTCACCACCCCAAAAAGCGCCTCGAAAATGGCCGCCAAATTAAGTTGTTTCAGCCAATCAGAGTTGTTCTTTTCAATTACAAATGGCAGCCCCCATAGTGGGGGCCGCCATTTTTGAGGCACCCGAGAGCTAAAGTTGTTCAGACTAGTGCGACGTCCAGAATTTCTCGGAGGCGCCTCCGAGGCGTACTTTGAACGCGGTCCACGTGGCGCGTTGTGCTGGTGCCGTCCTGCTGCTGTAAAAGGTGTGCTCTTTGCCTGTTGCAGTGGGGTGCAGCAGCGATCAGACCGTGTGCAAGAACCGGAAGTGCATCAAGCGCTGGTTCCGGTGCAACGGACACGACGACTGTGGCGACGACTCGGACGAAGCGGGCTGCCGCAGCAGTAAGATATTCTTTGTTTGTTGGGGTTTTACATCCAGGCAACATCTAAGGCTGGATCGGTGAGAGCTCACGCTTCCTATGTGGAAGGTTGTGGAGTTTTGGATCTCTGCCAAATCAAAGCAATGACTTGCAAAATTTATACTCGTTGCTACCAAGCCTGGCGCTCGGCATTAATAGGATAGGGCAAGGACTGGTTAGCTCAGTGTCAGGATATTGTGACTGAGTGAGGATTGTCATGTCATGGTGCCGGCGACCTGGTCGCCGCCTCCCAGTGGGGCAGCACTATGTAGTTGCCATGAGTGCTCACTGTCACAAGTCGGTACGTGTCCTGATATGAAGCATATATCTGGATTACATACCAGAAAGGCTGCATACATTAAATTAGAAATAGCACCAGAGGAGACGAGAGGACACAAACTTACACTTCAAAATTCCAGGACCAACCGTCGAGTAAGGAAAAACTTTCTCCATGATAGAGCGACAAACACATGGAATAGGCTTCTACCAAAAATAGTCGAAGCTCCATCACTAAATGCATTGAAAACAGACCTGATAAATTTTGGAGTCAGTATCGGTATAGTCAGTCCTTACCGCATGACTGTGATAATTATGATAAGTCATATATAGACAGGTCAAATCTGTTAATAGGCTATTATGCCTAAAATATATAAAAAGAAGATAAGTATAAGTAAAGTATGACCTTGGATGTTGCTAGGATGTAAAACCCAAGTGCTTTAATGTGCCCCTCTGGGGGCTCCTCGACTCCTTCCCTGCTATATAGAAAATTAATTACGTCACTTATTCATATCAGCTGCAGGTGTTTATAAATAGTTATACAAATAGCGATATCATGCGAAATAATATGTTGCCGAATAACTATCAATCAATCATGGTTCTGGGTCATTTTCTGAAACTGGGCACTAACATGTGATATGCAAACGGAAAGTGAAAAACCTTTCAAGTAATAGCAGAAACCATTCAAAATAATAACAGAATCCACGTTCACGTGAAGGTTTATATGTTGTACATATATCAGAGCTGAAAAACAAGCTATTTCACTTTTCGATTGTGATTTTATAGAAATTGAGCAATATGTTAATATCGCTCCAGTAACATTGGAAATCAAATGTACATCCAGAACATCATTTTAAGATGCACAACAAATTCAAAGAAGATTTCATTGAAAACAGTTAGAAGAAAAAAGTTGAAAAAAAAGTTGATAAAAAGTTTGTGTAAATTTCCACATTTTCAATACAGCACACAATCATACAAGCATGTTTTTGGTACATTTTATGTCATATATTAATTACATGTGGTATTGCTACTATGTTTACCAGACATACTATAGTTATCTTACTTGCTACCAAAAAAAGGGAAAAAAAGGGGAGCAAGACGTAGCTCAGGCGGTAGAGTGTCCACCTGTGAAGGTGTGGGTCATCCGATCAATCCTGCTCAGTGGACACATCTGCAGTTTGGGCTATTTTCCGTTCCAACCAGTGGTCTTCAACTGGTTCATCAAAGGCTGTGGTATGTGCTGTCCCATCTGTGGGAAAGTGCATATAAAAGACCCCTTGCTGCTTATCGGAAAGAGTAGCCTATATGGTGGCAGCAGGTTTCCTCCAAAGAAATATGTCAGAATGACCATATGTTTGACGTCCAATAGCCGATGATAAAAATCAATGTGTTCTAGAGGTGTCGTCAAAGAAAAAAAAAAAAAAAAAAAGAAAAGATTATCACCATTGTAACATAGAAACCGAATATGTGGTGCCCAGTTTCGGAGAATGGCCCATCTACACAATTTCAATCCAAATAGCCAAAGCAATTGGAGGTAGTGATTGGCAGGTCAGTCATCATAGCGTCTGTCCATGCCGTATTCGGAAACAGCCACAACATGGTCAGAGAGTGCAGGGCGCCATTCAGTCCTGATAGGCAGGCGCGTAGACTGTGTGTCCTGAAATAGGGACACCTGCTCCAAATAAGGATTGGGGGGGGGGGGGCAGAGTCTTAATTGGCAACCATCCGAATGGCTCACCGGACGCCACTGCCTAATCGGTAGAGCATAGGCCTCCCGTGCGGAAGGTCGGGAGTTCAATTCCCAGTCGCGTCAAACCAATGACTTACAAAATTGATACTTGTCGATACCTGGCCAGGCGCTCAGAATTATTAGAATAGGGCAAGGAGCAGTGGAATGAGGAAGACCAATCGTCCGCTATTGAAATTTCCCCTGCTTAATCAACCTAATGTAGCAACAACAAATGCATGCCTCTCTTTCTGTTCCACCATCAGAAGAGCTGCTGGCCCTCTTCTCGCATTCGCCTGTCGCGATGGTGGCGCTGGTGTCCAGCATCCTCCTCATCTTCCTCATCGTCTGCATAAAGCTGGGGCTGTTCCTCCACTCAAAATGGAAGCAGCGTCAAGTCATCCTGCTTCGCGAAAGACGCATGAATGCAATAAGGTGCTTGAGTTCCAGCAGCAGCGCGCCACCGGAGTCCCAGCCACCTTCGTACGCGGACTGTGTCAGGGACAACGCAGCTTTTGTTCTTGGCGAAGACACCCCCGAAGCGGATAAGCGTGACTTGCCTAGCTACAGCCAGGTGATCGAGGGCAGGTTCTTGTTGATCACCAGCCCTGGTGAGTTCGAACTCGAGCACCTGATGACTAGAATGGTGCCGAGTCAGCAAGGTGAGGTGGACTTGGAGAGGGGTGCTGTGGAAGAGGAAGAGGATGAACAAGGGGGCAGGCAAGTGATTGAGCAAGGCGTCCACCTCAATGCCCCACCAGATGTCCGACCGGATGCCGAACAAAATTATCAACAAGATATCGAAGTACGTATCGAAGTAAGTGCCCAACAGGAGATCCACGAAGATAATCACCAAGATATCCTCGAAGATCCTAATCAAGATACGCACCAGGGTATTCATCAAGATAGTTATCAATGTAGCCAAGAAGATATCGAATGGGATATTGAGCGAGATACCCAACAAGATATTGAACGAGGAATCCAACGAGATATCCAACAAGATATCGAACGAGATATCCAACGAGATATCCAACGAGATATCCAACGAGGTATCAAACGAGATATCGAACAAGATATTGAACAAGATATTGAACAAGATATCCAACAATATATTGAACGAGATATCAAACGAGATATTGAACGAGATATCGGACGAGATATCCAACAAGATATCCAACAAGATATCCAACAAGATATCCAACATGGGATTCATTGTGATCTCCAAAGAAGACCCCGACAGGAAGTCCTCCAAGAAGTGTCACCTGATGAAGTGTGGATGCTGCAAGAAGATGTGGACAAGGAAAGCACAGACCCTACTTGGGCATGCGCAGATGAAGACAGGGCGACAGCGCTTCCGGTAGAAGGCCCAGCATGCACTGCGTGGCATGGGGTCACCGAACAGGACTGCGTCAATGAGGGTTACGCGTCATCGCTGGACGGAGAGGAGCTGGTGGGAAGCACTTCCGCTTACAGCACCATCCATGCCACAACAAGCACATCAGCATCGACACCGGACGACGGAGGCTACTCTTCTGGAATGACATCTCCAGCGGAGAGTGAACGCCACCCTGACTCTCCCACATTGGGAGGCGGCTCAACTGACTGTTTGCCACTCTGTGTGGCACTAGAGTTCGGGGAGGAGACTGAGGTCGAGGTATAGGCCATGTTAAATTTTTTGTTTAATGTGCATTAGTTAAGAATAACAATCTTGTTTACCTATAACGGGCCAATCATTTAGGAATAAATAACTGATTGGCCATTCAAACTGCTGTAGCCACAATTTTCTCCAGTTTCACACATATTTATGATTTTGTTCTTCTTTCAGGTATCTGCAGTTTGAAAACTTTCAAGTGTTTGCACATGCAACGGAAGGAATGTTATTTGTAAATATTTGTTTATTAGTTATTGCATTTTCGTTAATTTTCAACACCTTGTTGCTATTACTCGGAATTTCGAGTATATTTCAACAGTTGTAATTATTCATTAATTGAATTTCTTTAATTAGTCTGTCTTAATTGGGATTTTATTATCATCATTGTTTGTTAATGTTGTTGTATATTTACTATGCACATGCTATGAGTAATGACATTGTATATGCCAAACATATCTATTGTTATTAGTATTAGTATTATTATTAAAGAAACAGAGAAAGGTGGTGGGTTCCTTAAGCACGTGACCATTCCGTCCGGTGTCAGCTAAGGTGAAAGAGTAGATTTTATTCCTGAAAGTAAGTTGTGGTATATATATAATATATATATAATATATATGTGTTTATGTATGAAGAGGTCAGATGAAAAACCCCGTAAATGTCAATTGAATTAATATTAAAGATTTTTACCTGAAGGTAATTTTCATCATCATCATCATCATCATCATCATCATGTATATGAGACTGCTTTCATTACTTGACTGCCGCTCTCCTTTTGTGTGGTTGTACATTTCATGAAAGCTGCCTGCAAAAGTGTTGAAGTGCTGCTGGGTTTTGCAAGTTACCAGCGGCACTCTCTCGGGGAGCAAATCAAGGTTTCACACCGGCAAGAACATGTCCAGACAGGCGCAAAAGTATCTGTCCCTGCAGTACACACATTCTCTCATTAGATACTTCATAAAGTATCCTCATTCCTCCCCCCCCCCCCCCCCCACCCCCAAGACATGAAAATATACCTCACACGTAAGAAAATATTTGTTCGAAAAAGTAAGCCAATACGCTTTCCTTTCATGTTCTTAATGATACAAGGATTTCTCTAGAAATTGCACATTGTTTTCGCGTCGCATATGTATATTATTATGTATACATAGTGTTTTTGCTTTTCACTTATCGCAAGTTTGCGGAGAACACTCTCCAAACACAAACATTCCATAAGGTAATTTTAATTCTCACTAATTCAACTTTTCTTGTGACGAAATGATCATGGAGCGATGAACAAAAAATTAGGAATGTGAAAAAACCCAACTATTTGAAGGTTTGACTCCTGTGTTTATCTCAATGTTTGGATTGTCATTTATGGGGTTTTGTGCCTGAACTCCTCATTATACACTGATAAATCCTCCCAAGTGAGTGATTCTGAGGGACAGAAGTGGGGCGCGATTACAGAACAGTGGCATGCCACCAGTTATGTGCGTACAAGCAATTCATATTCCCTTCCATGGGTTTAAACTCGTATAATAACTTATACATCATAAGAAAAAATCCTCCCGTGTGAGAGTGAGGGTGTAGCGTGTCTGTTAGGGACAAGGCGGGCATGTGGGTAGCGCCACTGGTCATCATGCGTCAGGTTGAGGAGGTATAATAATATAGAATAATCGGTACAATATAAACAAGTAATTTCCTTATGAGCCTTTATACTCGCACAATACATTATACATCATATATATATAGTTAAGAATTGACCGTCCGAGTGGGTCTGGAGGCGATCTAGACCAGACACAGCTGGCCTACAACTGGTCAGAGCCTCTGATAGGTGGCGGCGATGTGGCCAAATCTAGAACTATGCAGGTTAGCCACTGGCATACAGCAGCCGAGGTCCGAGATCTACTAATAATAGATCAAACTGAAGGGTGATAATGTCCTTGATTATATTCCCATAATAGATTATAGAGCATATAAATCCGTTTAAATCAGGTTATGAATCAGATTAAAATCCGTCCAAGAGTGACGGGGAACGCTGGGGTTGACAACACGCAAGTGGCGCCAGCGCCGGAAGTAGGAACTATTTATTACCAGCATCGCAAGTAATCAGTGACAATTTAACTGGGAGGTGGCCTGCCCTTTGTTTATACTCTCCTAATTTATTATAGAGCATATATATACATATGTATATATATATGTGTGTATATATATATATATATATATATATATATATATATATATATACATATGAGGGTCTATAGGCGATAATGGCCGACCACAGCTGGCATACAGTGCTTAGACTAGCCTCTCCAGTGTGGCCAATACTGTACTACACAGGGCCAGTTAGACAGGATAAAGTGAGTATGTGTATTATAATGTATTATAATAATATAAAGGAACGGAGCAATTCCAATATTGATGTCATATTCATTGTACGATTATTTGCGTGTATTGGGGATTCACGCACCCACCCTGTTATATGCGCGCGATTGGGGCGCCAAATGTTTGGTGCGGAAATAACTCAAACCACTGTCACTTTGCTCGCATTTTTCTCAGCCCAACTCTGCTTTGTCTAACCTTATTGCCTAGTGGTTTATATATATATAACAGGAGTGATATTTGTTCATATATATATATATATATATGTGTGTGTGTGTCTGTGTGTAGACAGGGCTCTCAGTAACTCAGGAGCTCGGATTATCATCAACATCATCATCATCAGCATCATCATCAATCATCAATGCCGTAACACAGGAACATGTACATTGACAAAATCGGGCCTATTGATGTTGAACATGGTCAAGCTGTTGCTTGAAAAAAACCACAAACAACTTTACCGATGAAACTCTATTTCAGGTGAGATGTACCAGATGCCGATTTAGGGGGCATTGCTATGTTTATTTCTAGAATTAAGTGTCCTTATTGTATGTACCTGGGTGCCTTGTTTTCTTACGCAATAAGTATACCAATGCAATATGAGATGGCTCTTCCGCGGTACTGATGTTGGCACCCACAGGGCCACGAATCAGGCTCCTGGCCAGGCTAGTGTGGGAATGAAGCACACTGCATCAATCTAGAAAACTAACGCAGTGTACATAGCAGACATGGTGGAGGTGTGGGACATACCACACAGAGTGGAAAATGGGTGTGCAGTGCATTTGTGGAGCAGCGGTGAACCCTGCAGCCAGCACAAGGTGGTCAGGGGTCAGTGGTCAGTGGGGTGGGGGTTACTATGGCTACTAATTACTGGGTGTGAGTGGCCAGCGTCAATGTTCTACGGTGTCTGCAGCTAGCTGGCGGGAAAGGCGGGGCAGCTGGTGAACACACACACAGGAAGTGGTGTTTTATCTCACATAAAATATTTGCTGGGACAATTTCACTGCAATCTGCGTTAGTTTCTGATGCGCGAAAAGGAAGAAGGCAAGGCGGAGGTGGGAAAAAAGAGGCGTTTATTGTGCCGCCTCTGGCAACAGGGGGTACAGAGCAACAGTGAGGAAAAACAGAGGATCACAGTAATGACACAGGCAGGTAATGTTCCTGAGGAGCACAGAACAAAAACAAGTAAATCAGGGGCTCATAAGGAGCAAAAAGTCAGAGGTAAAAGAGTTCAGGTGAGGGGGGGTCGCCGAGGAGCCCTCCACCAGCGAGGAGGGAAGAGGAGAGTTGAAGAGAGTTGGGTGGGTGGGTGGAGGAAAAAGGGCAGAGCGCGGAGGAGGGCTGGAAGGCGAGTGGCTGAGGGAGGCCGGCGGGCGGCCTTATAAGGGAGGGCAGGAGGGCGGTGGCAGGTGAGGTGCGAAAGCAGCGGGCCGGGGGAGGGGGAGGAAAGAGGGGTGAGAGGCGGACGTCGCGCGAGGTGCGAATGCTGCGCGACGACCTGGAAGGCGGGGGGAGGGTCTCTTCCTCTCCACGCATCAAGTGCAATGCTCGCATTACGACCGATGCGCGAAAAGGAAGAAGGCAAGGCGGAGGTGGGAAAAAAGAGGCGTTTATTGTGCCGCCTCTGGCAACATGGGGTACAGAGCAACAGTGAGGAAAAACAGAGGATCACAGTAATTACACAGGCAGGTAATGTTCCTGAGGAGCACAGAACAAAAACAAGTAAATCAGGGGCTCATAAGGAGCAAAAAGTCAGAGGTAAAAGAGTTCAGGTGAGGGGGGGCGCCGAGGAGCCCTCCACCAAAATGGAGGAGAGGGCTCGAGGCGCGCCCGAGGCGGGGGCTCGGAGTTGTAGGTCTGGGTGTGAAGAAGCGTCCGGGGCCTATGTGGACGGGGAGCAGGCGGCCAAAAAAGGGAGGGCCGCTCCTGAGGGCTGCGGGGAGGAGGTCCGGCGAGGGTCGATCAGGGGGGCAGCGAAGTCCTCAGGGCTGGGCGGGGTGGGGGTCGGGGTCGGGTCGGGCGGGTTGATGAAGGCGGTGTCGTGAGGGTCGGCGGCTGCGCTGTCTGGGGAGGGTTCCTGGTGAGGCTGGGCTGTGTCTGAGGCGTGAGGTGCGAGGTGATGATCCCCGGCTCTGTCTGGGCAGCGTTTCGATCGGTGGTCGCTGAGGGGTTGTCGGTGGAGGTCACGGGGCTGTCGGCAGTGGTGTGGGTGAGGCGCCGGGGAGGGCCCCCCGGGCCGGCTGGGGGGGGGGGGGGCGGCGGATCAAAAATCTGCCGAGGCGTCTGGGGTCTGGCGCTCACGGGCTTGCTTGGTGAGGCATCCGGCCTCGCTATGCATCGTCAGTATGCGCCGCACGTTGGCGCAATAGGCGCATACGTGCCGGTGCCTGTCTCCCACCTCGCCGTGGGCCTCCCCGACGGGGGCCCGATCGCACGAGGCGGGCTCGCAGTTCCAGGCGGGGCAAGGGGCCCCGTGAGTCTGCCTGTCGTAGGCGATGCGGGTGTCGACTTGGGCCCGGGGCAGGTGTGCGCCTCGGGGATAATCCTCGCTTCGGGGAACTGGTGCTGCGGGGGCGGCCTGTGTGAGGGCGGCGGGTGTGGTGAGGGAGTCCATCCTCAGCATGTTGAGGGCAACTGGGTCGTGCCATCCATGGGGGAGCCTCCCGTCCGCTATCCAGATGAAGATGGCCTCGGAATAACAGCGGACGGTAGGCCACGGATGTACTAGGTTGTCCCTCATCACGGTGAGGTGGTGGTGGTGGAGGCCCTGGACGGAGTGGGCGGGGAAGGCTGGATGGCTGGCCAGGGTGAGGAGGGCGAGGTTGTACTCATCCTTGGTCGCCTCGCCCCTCCTCACCGGCTTCCGCTCAGGGCCCCTCTCCACGAGGTCCGAGGGGAAGATGTAGTCCGAGGGAATGCCTTGGCGCCTGACTGTGCGTTGCGCCTCGGCGGAAGCGAGGATCTCGCGAACGGCGTCGGCCGCGGATGCTGGGGTGTGCTGCTCGACAACATCCTGGAGGTATGCGGGGGGCGGAGCGGGCCCGCCTCGGGCGTCGAGGCGGTTGTACCGTTGGTAGTGGGGGTGGGCTGCCCCGGGCAGGGTCGCTTGAGGTGTAGGCGGCCTCAAGTTGCTCCGATGCTCCTCGGGCTCCCCCCGACTCGAGGGCTTCCATGCGCGTAGTCAGGCGGTGCAGGGCCTCGAGAATCGCGGCTGTCTCGGTGCCCGAGGGGCGGCCCGAGGTCGCCGAGGGGAACGCCGGGGCCAGAGGTGGTGAGGTGCCTCCCGGCGAGCCCGAGGAGGGTCCCGGCGTGGCCAGGACGGTCGCCCAGGAGCTCTTGCGGCCCTTTCCCTTTCCGTGTCTGGGCATGCTGGAGGGGTCCGAGGGGGTGCAGCGGTCCGAGGTGAAGCAGTGATGAGGAGAGCCAAGCAGGCAAAAGGGCAGAGCGCGGAGGAGGGCTGGAAGGAGTCCATGATGTTTTAGTAATGCTCGCATTACGACCAATGTAAGGCAAGAACCGGACCAAGTTTAGTCAAGAACCACGTGTTTATGGCTTCAAAGGGAGTGTTACATTCATGGCCCATGTTGAAGGGTAGAGCTGGGAGGGAGCATAATTCCACTTCAGGTTGTGTAAACACACCGGGTCGCAGCTTCAGTCCTTCCTCAGAAACCAGCGAATTCTGACCCGGAAGTGGTATATTACTGCTGGCGCCACTCAGCGGCTGAATTTCACACTACGGTCTCGGGTTAGAAGTGGAAGATGCGCTCCGTGTCTAAATCAGGTAGTATTGTATGATATACAGTCATTAATTAGTATAATAATGTAACCTAGAAAAACACATGATGTTTAAATGGATTAACACAAAGCATAGTGAAAGATGGATGTTGGACTGTTTCATGTTTGCAATCTACAAACAAAACTTACAAGCCATACACAAGAATAAAAAATAACAAAATAATTACTAAAACTAAATTCTAAAGATGAGAATCAAATTGGATTAGTGCTGCCCAACAGCAAAAACAAGTGTTAACGCAATTATCTGTTATGAGCAGGGTAAATGAATTCATCACACAACAATTTAAAAAATTTGTTTTTAATGAAGTGCCTTCTGCATAATTTTATCTTCATTAAGTGTTGATATAGGTTTATTTTCTCTAAGTGTGTACAGTATAACCCCATTAAACCAAACTTGAAGGGACCCTAGAAATTTGTTTGGATTAACTGATCATTCGTTTAACAGAGCTTTGGCTTCGACTTTGACTTGGCTTTGGCAAAAATGCAGGTGCATTATGAATGTAATATACAATGTATGTGGACACTTTGATTATTGTTTTTTATGTATATACAGTATAACCCCATTAAACCAAGCTCGGTTAAACCAAACAATCGGTTAATCCAAACTTGTGTTGGCGGCCCAGCAAAATGGTACCATTTATCATATAACCACATGAAAGTTTGGTTTAACCATACCTGAAGTGGCCTGGGGTCCGACAATTTTGTTTGGATTAACCAATAATTTGGATTAACCGACTTTGTTTTAACCAACCTTTTTATATGATAAATGGTAGTATTTTCCCAGGCCGCTGAAAAAAGTTTGGATAAACTGATTGTTTGGTTTAATGGAGCTTGGTTTAACGGGGTTGTACTGTATTCGCAGAATGTCAAAGACACTGGTCAATGATGTGTATGCCAGTTATACAGTCATTAATCAGTTTAATTTAATTAAGTGTGTATGTCTGTGTGTGAATTAATTTGTCCTAAATCGGTGTATTGCTTCTAAATACAATTGTAATTAAGTCAACTATATTTCTGAAAAGAGAAATAAATATAATCTATTCATATATATATATATATATACAATATATATATATATAATATATATATATGAAGAGTTCAGGTGCAAAAACAAGTAAACACCAACTCAAAAATGTACTGTGATGAAAGATTTTTACATGAAGGTATTTTTAATTCTCACTAATTCCACTTTCTGATGATGGTTATGGAGCAATGAACAACAATATAGGAATATAACAAAAATGAACTTTTTGAAAGGTTGACTATAATGTTTATCTCAATTTTTGGATTAAATGCCTACATCCGCTGTGGTGATGTCTATTGCATCACCCAATAGCTTGCCCTTCCTGATAACACTGATATCAGATTTGTCCATTCCAATATCATTGTTAGCAGTTTGCTATGGCTTATTATGTTAAGATAATTTTATATAGAGATTAGGCGGGCTTGGGAGGGGGAGGGATGGACTCCCAACTCAACTATGCTTGATTGATTGGTGTGTTCTGCCCTAACAACATACTATGTCATACCAATGCGAATATTGCCTTGTGACAGTGTGTACTTCAGGTGGATTTATAGTGCTGCCGAATTAGGATTCCGCACTGCCTTCATGATGTCCGGATATCTCACCCAGTTACCCCAACAGTAATCCAACCAGCTCTCCCCCAACCAGCCCTCCCCCAACCAGCCCTCCCCAAACAGCCCTCCCCAGCCAGTCCCCCCAACACACCCCCCCCAACCAGTCCCCCCAACCAGCCCTCCCCCAACCAGCGCTCCCCAACCTTCCCTCCCCCAACCAGCCCTCCCCAGCCAACCAACCCCCAACCAGCCCCCAACCAACCCCCCCCAACCAACACTCCCCCAACCAACCCTCCTTGCAAACACCCCTCACCCAAACCAACCCTCCCCCAACCAGCTCTCCCCCAACCAGCACTCCCCCAACCACCCCTCACCGCGACCAGCACTCCCCCCAACCAGCCCTCCCCAGCCAACACTCCCCCTAACCAGCCCTCCCCAACCAACCCTCACCCCAACCAACCCTCCCACAATCACCCCAACCAACCCTCCCACAATCAACCCTCCCCCAACCAACCCTCCCCCAACCATCCCTCCCCCAACCAGCACTCCCCCAACCAACCCTCCCCAGCCAGCCCTCCCCCAACTATTAATGCTGAGCCCCAGGTTAGGTGGTGACAAGTATACATTTTGTAAGTCTTTGGTTTTGCTCGGTTGGCGCTCTATTCCACGATCTGCATTCCATGATGCGGACGCTTTAACCATTCAGCCACCCTGGTTATGTATGCCTAACTAGGGATGATTGATTAGACTAATAGCTAATACAATTAGCTAACAACGAAGTAACTAATAATACTATACAGTAAAACCTCTCTAAATCGACCGACTTTGGGATCGAATTTAAGTGGTCCATTTAGGGAGGTGGTCGTTTTAGGGAGTTAGAATATGGTTACATTGGTATGTTTCGGACCCAAATAAAGCGACCGATATAGGGGAGTGGTCAATATAGGGGAGTGGTCGATATTTGGAGGTGGTCGGTTAGGGAGGTTTTACTGTATAAAGGTATTATATTAAAGCTGCATAGACCGATGAAATATCAAATTTTCAAAACCAAACCAATTATCTAGATTTGATTTGACATATCTAACTTAGATACTGATGCACTTATTAAGCATTTGCTTCTGCGTAGAAGGCAATACTGAGTCAATTTAACCAAACCTGTTACTGCAGAAGTCTATGGTGTCAAACTTGCCAAAACTAATTTTCCATGTTTGCACTCAAAGTATCTCACAAGTTTAACATTTAAAATAAAAGTAACTTTGAACTAATGTAGAGTAGATACTAGTGATGGACCTAATATATTTATCTCAGAAAAAATACAGAAATTCAAAACCATCGGACTATGCAACATTAAGATATATAGACATAAATGCTCATTTATATTTGTGTATATGAATAATGAAGTGTGTTAGGAGAGCGACATGTCTCATTATGTGGGTCAAACCAAGCTACTGCTGGTTGGGCGCTCACTTATTCGTTACAACAGGCGTTTAGCTATCTTTGTTTGTTTGTTGTTGTGACAGTGCGCACTCATGGCGCCTTTATAGTGCTGCCCCACTGGAATACCAGGCTGCCAGCACCATGACCTGATATCCCACTCAGTCACATTATCCTGACACTGACCTAACCAGTCCTTGTCCTATCCTAATAATGCCAAGCGCCAGGCTAGGAAGCGATAAGTATCAATTTCTTTAAGTCGTTGGTTTGACTCGACCTGGGTTCGAACCCAAGGACCACGATCTATCAACTTTAGCTAGCTAAAGCTGCATAGTCCAATGAACGCATCACATTTTTAAAACCAAAACAATTATCTAGACTTGATTCGACACATCTACCTTAGATACAGGTGGACTTCTTAAGCACTTGTTGCCACATAAGAAGGAAATATGAGGTCAATTTAATTGAAACTGTTGTTGTTGAAACCCATGGTGACAGAATTCTCATGTGCATGCCAAAATTAAATCTGCATGATTTTCACTTCAAATGGCTTCAAAGTTAGTGATTTAGAATAAAGGTTAGTTCAAAGTAATGTGAATTAGATTATAATTATCAACCTAATATATTTATCTAGAGAAATGACAGAAACTCAAAACCATATGAGATTAATTAAATACTTCTACATCTGCCCCTGGTGTACCCCATTGTAACCAGGGCCTGTATGCATGACGTGGTGTTAGCGAGCCAAAACTGGTTTTGGCGGGGATTTCTAGGTTAGCGGCGAAAACTCAGTACTCAAGGAGCGGTGTTAGCGCAAACAAACCGAGTGTAAGCTAACACCGCATCATCAGGGGTTGCCTGTGCTAAAAGCTCCCGGTGTTCGAGTATTTTTTCATAAACTGTTTGAACCGTTTTACTAACTGTTTGTTGTTTGTTTGTGCTTCGTTATTTGCTAGAATATATATTTAGCTAAATACCACTTTCAATTGGGAAAACTTATTCCCCAGTTTTGGGATGAGCATTGCTTCAGGCAGAATTGTTTTTGTCTTTAAAAATATTGAGTGATTATTGGTCTTCCTTATTTCACCATTTCTGGATCCTAGTAATGGGGAGCGTCAGGCAAGGCAACGAAACATATTAAATGTTAGTTGGTTGTTGGAGTTTACGTCCTGGCAACATTTAAGGTCGTCAGGCTGGGAACTGACTTGTGACAGTGTGCACTCATGGCAACTTTATAGTGCTGCCCCACTGGGATATGAAGCCGCCAGCAGCATGACCTGCTATCCCACTCAGTCACATTATCCTGACACTTAGCCAACCAGTCCTTGCCCTATCCTAATAATGCTGAGCGCCTGACTAGAAAGCGACAAGTATCAATTTTTAAGTCATCGGTTTGACTCGACCAGAGTCACTGGTATCATTCTTCTTAAATTGGTAAAAATTGGTTTAATAAGCTCTATTGCGGAGGACATGGACAATCTCTAAGAAAATGTACAAACGTTTAGCAGCATTTGAGATGTGGACTTATCGAAGGATGATGAAAATATCATGGACAAAGAAGATCACCAACAAAGAAGTTCTCAGAAAAATTAAAAATAAGAAAAGCTTGTTTGCCACTATACAGACAAAGAAACTTATTTATTTTGGCCACATCATTCATCAGAGTTCAATATACCATACATTGTTGGAAGGGAAGGTGAATGGCAGCAGAGGGAGAGGGAGACCAAGAACATCATGGTTTACAAATATTTCACAGTGGACAGGCTTGAATTATTCACAGTCTATCAGAACAGCACAACATCGGGACAAGTGGAGAACCATTGCATCCAACCCTCGACTAGAGGATGGAACTATTGATTGATTGATTGCGGGGGACAATCTGATGCAAATTCCTTGGTTTACTTCAATATTTACTTTCACTTTTTGCATTGTAGAATTGTTGGTAAAGGACCATAACATCATTCCTGTTTAAGACAAATATGTTTGACTGTCAGCATGGACTGACACCCAATACATTCAGCTTGAGGGCTCCGCTTGAGCAGAAAAGCATGGGTAAGCCACGAGTGGTCAATAGGGCAGTGGCTGCATGTGTCTGTGGTAATGGGGACATTTCAGTTTGCATGAGTCTGTCGTCAGATGGCGCACCATGCCGGTCTCTGTAATGCTTTGGTTGGAGAGAAGCAGTTCCTTCTACTATCAAGTGTGAGGATTTGGGTGTGTGTGGTGGGGGTGTATGGGGATTTAGGGATGTGGTGTGGGTTAAGGGATGTGGTGGGGGTGTAGGTGTGTGTGGTGGGGGTTGACAGTGTGTGTGGTGGGGGTGTAGGTGGTTTGTGGTGGAGGTGTAGGGGTGTCTTGCAGAGCGGCACCTCACAATCTTTAGCATCCCTACACACCTACACTCCCACCACAACCCTAACCCCCCACCACAGCCCTAAACCCCCACCACACACCCCACCACACAAACCTATACCATCAGTACCCCTTACCCCCCAACCACACACCTAAACCCCCACCACACATCTACACCCCCCCACCACACCCCTAAACCCTCACCATGCACCTACCCGCCCACCACACCCCTAAACCCTCACCATACACATACACCCCAACCACACACCTACACCCCCACCACACACTTATACCCCCACCCCACACCTACACCCCCAAACACACCCCTAAACCCTCACCACAGACCTACACCCCCACCACACACCTACACCCCCACCACACCCCTAAACCCTCACCACACACCTACACCCCCACCACACACCTACACCCCCACCACACACCTACACCCCACCACACGCCTACACCCCCCCCCACACACCTACACCCCCACCACACCTACACCCCCACCTCCCCACCACACCTACACCCCCACCACACCCCTAACACCCCCACCACACCCCTAAACCCTCACCACACACCACACCCCCCCACACACCTACACCCCCACCCACACCTACACCCCAACCACACACCTACACCACCACCCCCCACCTACACCCCCCCCACACCTACACCCCCACCACACACCTACACCCCCACCCACACACCTACACCCCCACCACACACTTACACCCCCACCACACCACCTACACCCCCACCACACACCCACACCCCCACCACACACCACACCCCCACCACACACCTACACCCCCCACCACACACCCACCCCCACCACCCCACCCCACACCACCACCACACCCCCCCACCACACCCCCCCACACACATACACCCTCACCATACACCTCCACCCCCACCACCCTACACCCCCACCCCCCAACCACCAGACCCCCACCACACCCCTAAACCCCCACCCACACCCCTAAACCCCACCATACCCCTACACCCCCACCACACACCTACACCCCCACCACACACCTACACCCCCACCACACACCTACACCCTCACCCCCACCACACACCTACACCCCCACCACAAACCTACACCCCCAGCACACACCTACACCACCAACACACACACAGATACACCCCTCTATTCAACCATGATGGCCGACTTGGACCGGGAACAGGTGCTGCCACCAAGTGTATAATGAGAGAAATGGCTCATGAAAGCGCCCCATTGTCCTACTCTCTCAGTTCTAATACCTAGTTTGTCTATTCCTCATATCAATGCTTCAAAGTGCGTTAAAGATGCACGATCAGATGAAGACAAACTTTGCAAAATCAAAGCACTTACCTAAATTGTACTCTACATATCTAACTTCGATACTGGTGCACTTATTAAAGTTGCCTAGTCCGATGGTTTTGAGTTTCTGTGATTTTGGGAGATAAATATGTTAGGCTTTTTTTTTTTTTTTTTTTAATTGAGGCTGTATTTATACTGTCCATAGCATATAAGCCCGTCTTCAATGCTGGCCAGTTGTAGTGTTGGTGTTATCTTACCACACAGTGATCATTATAATCTACCTTACTTTAGTTTGAAGTAACTTTTACTTTAAATGGTTAACCTTTGAGATATTTGAAGTGCAACCATGCAAAATTAATTTTGGCAAGCACGCCAAAACTCTACCTCCATAGGCTTCTGCAGTAACAGGTTCTATTAATTGACTCAGTGTTCCCTTCTATTTGGCGATAAATGTGTAATAAGTGCGTCAGTATCTAAGTTAGATATGTAGAATCAGATCTAGATAATTGTTTGGGTTTTGAAAATTTTGTGTTTTCATCGGACTATGCCGCTTTAAACATTTATTGCTGCATAGCGGGGAATATTGAGTCATTTTAATAAAACCTTATTAGTATTACTGCTGAAACCATCCGTAATATATAAATGTCAGTTCACACTTGTCTCCAGTAGACAAGTTAATAACACTTTTAACAGGAACATAAGTAGAACGGATGTTTGTGCATTTTTATTCAATTGACAAGTTAAACCCGGAAATCAAACAATTTATGTACAAACAAAATATAAACGATGATTTTAGCGATAATCACATTAGACTGACTGCACAAGCTAACGATCCATCCGTTTATTTGTGTTCTGTTGTTTTACGTCTTAGCAACATCTAAGGTCATATCAGGACGGCGATCCATAAATAAATCGGGACAATGCAAAATATATACATATTTACATTTTCAGCGGTACAGTGAGTGAGTTTAACGGCCATCGAGGCATGGGTGAGTAGGTGGCGCCACATTGGGAGGTCAGGTGGAACCAGTAGATGACCTAATGAGTAGAGGTAACCAGCCAATGACTGGGTAATAGAAGGGATCTTATGGCTTATTATACTCGTATGATGGCTTGCACAACATATATATATGTAGTGGTCTGCACTGACCTCTCAGGCAAGGAGCCACATAGACAGGTAGGCATGGGTAGTGTGGTGATATCAGAAAGCCTAGGTGGTGTAATGGTTAGCACACTGGCCCGGAATGCAAAGAGATGTGGGTTCGAGTCCCGCTCTAGGCGCAATATTTCCCATTTTCATCACCCCCACAACACTGGTTGCCGTGACCATGATGCTGTACAAGCTATGCACTGTATAGTTGTTGAACCTACCCTGTGTATGTTAGTGCGTTGCATTGCCTGTATGTATGTAATTGTAAGCATTAAAAGACTTACAATTCCAGGGGGACGAGTGTAGTGGTCTGCACTGACCTCTCAGGCAAGGAGCCACATAGATAGGTAGGCATGGGTAGTGTGTTGATATCAGGGAGCCTAGGTGGTGTAATGGTTAGCATACTGGCCCAGAATGCAAAGAGATGTGGGTTCGAATCCGGCTCTAGGCGCAATATTTCCCATTTTCATCACCCCCACAACATATATATCAGTGACTGATATTGGTAGTTGGAGATTAGTGAGGCAGAGAGCCGAGAGGCGTCACCACCGATCATATTGGGTACAGATATGGGAGGTTAATACAATATCACAACCTTATTGCAGGAGGATAAGTGCAACCTTCTGATCATTTATATTAACATAATCCTTATATATAGATAATAGAAAACATATCTTTATGGGGATCACAATTTGCATACGCATTTGATTGTTGATATATGTGATGTATTTGAATTATACAACTTACAAGTATAACATCCGAAACTGAGGTAAAACGCGTCCAGTCTTTGATTGCCTCGCTCTTTGACTTTACTAACTCGACTGGTGGCGCCTCCTATGTGTATGTGCCTTATTAACCTTTCATCTAAGCCTGTGCCTGTCTCACAGGAAAATTATACAACACATATATACACATATACAAACATAATATATACATATAAATATATTCATGCATAGAAGCTGAGATATTTGAGCATCTATCCATATACATAAATGAACATGCAATTATTTATTTATATATATATATATATATATATATATATATATACCGGACGTGGTGGCCGAATCGGTAGAGCGCAGACTTCCCATGCAGTTTGAATCCCAGTTGAGTCAAAGCCATGACCTATAAAATTGATACTTGTTGTCTCGCGCTAGAATAGGGCAAGGACTGCTTAGCACAGTTCCAGGATAATGTGACTGTGAGATGTCAGGCCATCGTGTCAGCAGCCTGGTCTCCCAGTGGGGCAGTACTATAAAGTCGCAATGAGTGCGCACTGTCAGTGTCACAAGTCAGTACCTGTTCTGATATGACCTTAGATGTTGCTAGGATGTAAAACGACAACACACTCTCTATATATATTAAATAGATATATATAGCACATATATCAATGTACACAGGTACAGGGCAGACATATAATTATTCAGGCATCGATTGATTCAAATGAAGAGTTCAGGCGCAAAAACCGATTAATGCCATTTGGCCCACGACGAAACCATGACTACCCTGTTTGAGCTGAAGCTGTCATCAATCATTCCGATAGTTAAAACCATTTGTTTGCAAACAGGTAAACACCCCCTATACAATGCATTACACAATATTAAATTAACACACTTTACCAAGAAAGCACAACACCAAATTCTATTTGACAGAAAACAAGTAAAAAGGGATTTGTCGATTCTTTTGGCCTGAACTCTTCAAAGGAAGTTGGCACAAACTGAGTGTGAGTGGCGCCCTCTGGCGATTCCAACACATACAACTATGACTTTTGTACGAATCGATGCTTAAGTAGCACCATCTAGTGAGTATTGCGCGTACCAACCTAGGCCGTTACAGTTGGTGCCACCTGTCGGATTTTACACGAACCAATTGAATGCTGCAATGAAGGCAATCACTTCTTGACGATCTAACCCTGCCATGCACGTGTGTACGTACATATTGATTGAATGGCTGGTTGATTGATTGATTGATTGGTGATGGTTGTATTTTTTTTGTCAATAGCAAAAGCCATATTCACGGCGAAAAGTGAATAGAATAATATTCTGTCACTTTGGGTTCATAAAGAAATCTCTTTATCATATTTATGTTTACATTAAAATTACATTCTGAGATGATTACATTTTAGCCTCCCGCCTCTCAGTCAGTGACCCACTTTTACACAAATATAGGTCACCGCGCTATTTATATCCCATGAAGCAGACGACATGGACGCTTCGCGAGCAGACGACAGGCCCGCGTTTTGGCGCGCTTTTAGGGCAGCGCCCTGGCGTTGATGAAGAGAACTCCGGTTGGGTTGATCTCGGCGTCCAGAGTGTGCCAAGGTTTGTAGATGCCCATGGACCGGCCCGAGAAGACTTCAGTGAAGTTGTAGGCCGCCGCCGTTACCATGCCAACGTCCTGCAGCTTCTTGGAGAACTTTGCTAGAAAATAAAGGGGGGGGGGGGGGTGAGGGTCATAGAAAAAGTATGCAGCATTTAAAGCTGCATAGTCCGATGAAATATAAAATTGTCAAAACCAAACCAATTATCTAGATTTGATTTGACATATCTAACTTAGATATTGATGCACTTATTAAGCATGTGTTTCTGTGTATAAGGCAATACTGAGTCAATTTAACAGAACCTGTTACTGCAGAAGTCTATTGTGTCAGAGTTTTGGCAAGCTTGCCAAAACTAATTTTCCATGTCTGCACTCAAAATATCTCAAAAGTTGACCACTTAAAATAAAAGTAACTTTGAACTAATGTAAAGTAGATACTAGTGATCGATCTAATATATTTATCTCAGAAAAAATATAGAAATTCAAAACCATCGGCCTATGCAACTTTAATGACATTATGAAGTTATTTATTACTCAGTCTGTCTAGGTTTCAGTTACTATCACAGTGCTCGTCAGCCATTTGTAAATATTGATATCCCAGCCTGGAAGGTGTTATCACTGTGTAAAGTCCACGGCTGGAATCTGTGTTTGTGTAGGCAGGCTATAATGAAATCAATACAGGCAAGAAGAGAAAGGAAGAGTATAACTATAAAGAGTGAAAGTAGAGAGAGAGAGAGCCAAGCCCTCAGGTTTATTATTTGTATGGTACATGGATCCAGTATGGTATGTCACCTGACCATATTCTCCAATGAGAATCAAACATCTACAGCTCTACCAATGAACATCAAGCATTCCTGTGTCCCCATGGTTACATTGATCTGCCCACCACCACATGGTGTGGCTCCCTTGGCCACCACCTGCCCTGAGCTGAGTGTGTGGTGATCCATGACTGCAGAGTGGGGGGACGGGGTAGTGGGTAGAGCTCCAGGTGCCCCTTACACACTATCTGACTAACACACAATGACTATTGACCATTGAATCAAGCACCACCAGCAACTACATACACAATTATGCACCTGGCCCTATATACCCTTTTTCACCAATAGACCATTTGCATTTCCCCACCAGTGCCTCATTATCGGAATATTTTACAACCGGACATGGTGGCCGACTCGGTAGAGCTCATGCATTCCTTGCGGAAGGTTTTTGGTTGGATGGTTGTTGGAGTTTTATGTCCTGGCAACATCTGAGGTCAAATCAGGATGGGTACCGACTTGTAACAGTGTGCACTCATGGCAAATTTATAGTGCTTCCCCACTGGGGAATCAGGCCACTGGCACCATGACCTGATATCCCACTTAGTGACATTATCCTGACACGGAGCTAAACAGTCCTTTCCCTATCCTATTAATGCTGATCGGCAGGCTAGGAAGTGAGAAGTATCAATTTTATAAGTCATTGATTTGACTCAAGTGGGAACCCAACTCCCGAGCTTCTACACGTGAGGCCAGGGCCGCATTCAGGCTCCGTCACCGAGGCGCCTCGGTGACGGGCATGACGTCACGCCAGTCTGAACGACAAAAGCAGTTGGTCGCCTCGAAAATGGCCGCCCCATAGGCGGCGGCCATTTGCAATGGACAAACTGCGCTGTAATTGCCTGAAAGCGCTGAATGCGGCGGCCATTTTCGAGGTGCTTTTCATCTCCAGTCTTAAAAGAGAGGCGTCTCCGAGACGTCACCGAGACACACTCTGAACGGTATTAGGCCAAAATGCATCACCGAGACATCTCCGCGGCGCCTCCGAGACAGACCCTGAACGCGGCCCTGCACTCTACTGTGAGATGGTGCCAAGATGTGAAACTCCAACAACCAAATCATCTATGAAATAGAACGGAAACAATTTTAGACTACTGGGTCATTAATTACAGAGAAGGGCAATAAAGATGCAGTTCACTGCAATATAAGTCCAAAGAAAGTATAATAAAGCCTACTTCGACTACTCTGAGTGACTTTAAAACCCTTTGACTATGCCTTATAACTTGTACAATTCTACCTATCCCTCCCTGTATGACGTCACAGAATTAGCTATTTGAGCCCCAACCCAATAGGTGTCAAATGGTTTGTCTCAAAACAGTGCACTGAGTATCCCATGGCAATTCTTTAGTAATTCCAAGTGCAATGGAGTTTATATTTCTAGAATTCGATTGATGGTTTGATTGGTGGCAGTTGTATGCCATGTTGGTGGATTCTCCCTGCAATTTTTTCAGAGATAAAACCAGGTCCCGTATGCATTGAGCGGTGTTAGATTTGTGTGGTGTTATCCCTCTAACACAGGGTAGCTACCACCGGTTATCGGCGGGGTCCAGAACTATGTCACGCCGTATGCATTGGCGCTTAAACGGTGAGTGTTAGCTATAAGTGAATTAATTTATTCATTATGGAAATTTCTATGAGCGTGTTGCTGGCGAGCACTTGGTTGGGCCTAATATATTGCCTTCTCTACCCACCGGGAACCAGCGCGCTTGTTACTGAGGCGGCGGCGGCGGGGGTTGCTTGCATTCGTCAATTCGACAATATGAATAATGCCGCCAGTGCGGTGGCAGCGTTGATATCGGTTCCCTTTTAGGGTTAATTTAATAAAATTTCACTATTTGACTATGTAACTCTGTTAAATATGACAGCATTGAATAGATTTGGGCCTAATATATAGCCGCCGATTCGGTGGCGGTGGCAGCGGCGATTTGTTAACTTTACATTCGTCGATTTGAAAATATTAATATCGCCGCCTTTGCGGCGGCAGCATTAATCTCGCTTCGATTTTAGGGTTAATTTAATCAAATTTCACTATTTGACTATGTAACTCTGTTAAATATGATAGCATTGAATAGATTTGGGATCCATCCTGACACTAACCTAACACTAACACCGCTTTAAACCTGCTATGAGCAGGGGTTAGAATCTCTGACTTTAAGCTCAGGGTGTTAGGCCTAACACTGTTCCATTCATACCGACTTTTCGGCGCTAAACCAGAAATCCCCCCCTAACCGCGGTTTGCCTCGCTAACACCGCTCCATGCACATGGGCCCTGGAGGAGGCTGGCAGCCTGAGAGGAGATAGAAGAGAGTGACCGAGGTAGGGTTCAAACAACAAGCTAAAGAGCCGTGACAGAGGGTTGTCACGGCCCTTTATACAGCCCCAGTCTGACCTTTAATTCATAGGGGAAATGGGTTATTCTCAAAAACTGGGCACCACATATTTGGTCTCCACATTACGATGCTGATAATTTATTCTTTATTGTATTGATTGCAAGTCAAATAATTATTCTAGCCTCTGTCTATTAGTATTAGGTATGTTAGCAGAACTTCCAACATGTATTGAGTATATCCCACAAAATATATCAAAATTATACTTGTAGGATTTTGTGCTAGAGTAAAAATGTGAAAATTCATACCTTTATACCACACATTCAGCCAAACCTTTTTTCAACTTTTTTCTTGCTAGACATTACCTTGTTTGCTTAACTGTAATCAATAAAATCTTGTTTGACTTTGTTGTGTACGATAAAATGATGTTCTGGATGTATCTTTGATTTTCATGTTACACAAGGGATATTTAACATATGGCTCATTTTGTATGAGATCCAAATAAAAAAGTGAAATCATTTTTTTTCAACTCTGACATGTTTGACATGAAAACCTTCATATAAACATGGATTCTGCGATTATTTTGAACGTGTTTTGCTATTATTTGGAAGGTTTTCACTTTTGGTTTCCATGTCACACTTTAGTGCCCAGTTTCAGAGAATGACCCAAATACATATGAATATAAAACCTAGATGTGAAGTCACTTACTTGGACCACCCGATATGTTGACGTAGTACACAGCAATTGCAAAGCTGCCCTTTGGCAAGATTGGTTTCATCCACATATAGGTTTGACCATCCTGGTAAAATAACAAAAGAATAGAAAATCACATAATTAAATAAATGTGTAATGGGTTACGGGGATCAGAGCTGTACCTCGACAAATACTCTTCTCAACTTTAGAGGAGTTTGATTTATTTATTAAAAACAGATAGTAAAATTGTGTTCAAAATAGTTGATTAAAGTTGCATAGTGAGATAAAAACATCAAATTTCAAAAAGCGAAACATTTACCTAGATTTTAACTTACACATTCAACTTAGATATTTATGCACTTATTAAAGCTGCATAGTCCGATGATAACATCAAATTTTCAAAACCATAATAATTGTACATGTTAGCATAACATGGGTAATTCGCGGCGGAGACTTGACAACCATATGACCATTGAACCGACACCACTGCTGCCACCTGTACGAATCCGCCTGAACTGAGTTAACCAACCTGATACCAACCCGATGGTGGTGCCACCTGGAGGAACACCCCCTCACTAACTCCACCTCGACTCATCCCCACAACGCTCTCAGCCGCCACCAGCACCACATCACCACCGTTCTTAACCCACCCACCCACACCGATGGGAAGGCTTGGACCGGGGAGGGTTGAGGGTTCGAGGCCCGTCCAGTACAACAAAAAGAACACTGCCAAAAAGGGGGGGTTAACCAAATGCTGATAACCATTGTGATCTCATTGAGCCCTTCATGAATAAAGACCACTATATACCACTAATGTCTCCGCCTTGGTGAATTATCTAGATTTGATTCTACATATCTACCTTAGATACTGCTCCACCTACCAAACATTTGTCATCACATAGATGGGAATATTGGGACAAGTTACTAGAATTTGTTACTGCAGAAGTCAATGCTCAAAATTAATTTAGCATGTTTGCACTTCAAATATCTGAAAGGTTATCTATTCGAAATCAATGTTACTTCAAATTAAAGTAAGGTAGATAATAGCGATCAACCTAATATATTTATCTCAGAAAATGACAATCTCAAAAGCATCGGACTATGCAACTTTAAGTATTTGTGGCTACATCGAAAGGCATGCTGGGTCAATTTAATAGGACCTGTTACTATTGAGGCATATGAGGTCAGAGTTTTGACAACCATGCCAACATTAATATGTTGCATGATTACACTTCAAATATCTCTGAAGTTAATAAATAATCTAAAAGTTGCATAGTCCGATGGTTCAGAGTTTCTGTCATTTTCTAAGATAAATACATTAGATTGATGGCTATAAACTACCCTACTTTAGTTTGAAGTAACTTATATTTTATATGGTTAACTTTGGAGATATTTGAAGTACAAGCATGCAAAATTAATTTTGGCAAGCACGCCAAAACTCTGACACCATAGGCATCTGCAGTAACAGGTTCTCTTAAATTGCATCTGTATTCCCTTCAGTGTGATGACAAATGTTTAATAAGTGCACTTCGTCCACACCTCTATATATCTCCTCTCTGCTGGCCTTGCTCCTCCTAGATATGTCTGAAAAGAATTCCAGGAGGGGGAGACTGCCAGCATTTCACTTTCTACTCTTACTCTGTCCGTGTCTTTGGCTCGCCAGCTGGTCACCATACAGCAAATAGACACGGTCCTTTGACTCAACTCTCCTCATTTCTCTTTCCTAGATTCTACCCTTTTTTCTTCTTTTCTCCTAGGCATACTCCTCACCCTGACCAGTGGAGTTGTGTCCTTGGGTGGGGCCCTGTACCTTTACGTTTCTCTCGCTTTGTTCTCGTTGCTGGAACCACCGCTGCACCCATCTTTACCCGCCCTTCCTCGAAGCCCTTACCGCTGTCTGCTGGAAACAAGTGCTCTACTACCGCCAGACCGAAGAGATTCGGGGCCACCCCAATGCTTCGCCGTTACAATGTTGTAAAGATGTCCCCAGCTTCTACAACCGTCCCTACTGAAGATTGGTCGTAATGCGAAGCATTTCGTTTGATACTGCTCCTTATGACACTGCTCCTTATGAGCCCCTCACTATTTATCCTCTGCTCCTCATGAGCCCCTGACTCTTTGCTCCTCGCGAGCCCCCTGCTCCTCATGAGCCCCCTGTATTGCTCTGTGCCTCCTCAGCCTGTTTACCTCCTCAGTTACCCTGTTTGTACCTTACTTTGTCATTTACTGTTATTTCACTGTTTCTCTGTATGTTGCCCGAGGCGTCACAATAAACGCCTCAGTTTTCCCACCTCCGCCTCTGTTCTTCCTTCTCGCGCATCAATCTTCAACCAAAGATTGGGCCGATTAATTGGAGCCTCTCTATAATGTTGCAGTTCTGCAACCAGTAACCGTCATAAGGTTACAAACAACCCCAAAGCAAAGCAAATGCACCAGTATCTAAGTTAGATATGTAGAATCAAGTCTTGGTTTTAATACTGGATATTTTCATCGGACTATGCAACTTTAAATCAAAGTTACTTCGAACTAAAGAAAGGTAGATTATAATAATCAATCGACTATATTTATCTCAGAAAATGACAGGAACTCAAAACCATCGGGCTATGCAACTTTAAGCGGGGGAAATTTAAATCACTGACAATTACATGAATGCAGTGGTATGGCCATTTTTCAAATTTATCAGGTCTTACTAAAATAAAACCACCTTGCGAGGCACAGGGAAAGAAGACAAGGCAGACAAAGGAAGAGATGAGAAGACAACATCAGGGAATGGACAGGCCTGGAGTTTGGCAAGTCCTAGACGGCAGTGGAGAATAAGGGCAGAATAGTTGATTGATTGATTGCTGGTTGTTTTACACCGTGTCGGCAGCATAGGCCATATTCACGGCGAGAAATGTTTGTTTTTTGTTCAAAACATCGCTTTTACATGTAAAAGCAGACAATCAATTATGTGCCAATAGACACTTATTAAATTAGAAAGCTCACAATCATATATTTGTGGTCAAGGGAAACAAATTTCCATAGAAAAAGAAAAGTTTATTAATA
>CM059199.1:75730705-75764977 GCA_030323885.1 Branchipolynoe longqiensis | reverse complement strand
CAACATCCCACCAACACCAACATCCCTCACTCCCCTCACACATACCGCTACCCTCTCAAACCTGCACCCCTACCTTAAAATACATATAAGTACAGTACAACCTCTATAAATCGACCGACCTTGGGATGGATTTTAAGTGGTCCATTTAGGGATGTGGTCGGGTTAGGGAGTTAGAATATGATTACAATGGTATTGTTGGGAACCAAATAAAGCGATCGCTTTGGGGGAGTGGTCTATCTGTGGAGGTGGTCGGTCATAGAGGTTTTACTGTATATACAATTAAACTTTTATTTGTATTACAAATTCACTGAGCTACTTTGCTATTTGCTATTAAATTATATTCTCGCGATATCATATAGCAAAATAATTGTCCCCAAGACTCACTTGTTTAAGACTTAATTTCTTCAAATTAAAAGAACAATTAAGTTGTAAATATGGTCTATCGGCTTTATTGTATAGCGCATTAGAATGGCTCCTACTGGTGAGGGTGCTCTAATAACATTATCTGAGTGACTATAGACCTATTTCATATGACGTCAGCATAGGTATTTAGGTCAGTGCACGCGCTGCTTGGCTGCAGGACGACACACTGTCACACTGCAACTCAATGGCTATGAGCAATCTTCATACAGAAAAAGTGAAATATCTCTAAAACCACACCACCTAGAAACAAACTGATTGGAACACATATAGAAAACATATTCAACGAACAGATTATATTAAATTTATAAGGTTAGGGTTCGGCATTTCTATTAATTTTGAATAAAATAGACGTTTTGCACTGCGCCTACCGGCAAACTCAATGGCAGTGTGCCTTCGTTCCGCAGCCAAGCTGCGTGCACATACACCATGTTTATAAACATTGAAAGGGGTCTATTGTCCTAGCGCGAGATTCTATAGCCACAGTACCATGACGAGAGTAGATTATTCTATAATCACGGTTCCACTTAGGGTTAGGGTTAGATATTTTAGGTAGGCATTGACTGCAGAATTCGGATCTATACAAACCGTACCGTGATGCTAGACTGCCAATCTATATCAATGGTATTATGATGCTAGACTGCCACACTACTGTCATGGTACCATGATTTTAGAATATCCTTCTGTCGCCATAGTACTGTGACAATAGAGGCGTCCCCATTGGCCTGAATGCGGCAACCTTCGATCTAAAAGAATGGTACCGTAACGCTAGCCCTCCGATCTATATCAATGGTACTTTGATGTTAGACTGCTGCACTGCTGTCAGGGTACCTTGATTTTAGAATATCTTTCTGTGGTACCATGACAATAGAGGCGTCCTAAATTTATATCGCTATTATTAATATTATCAGTGCCATTCGCTTAACAGGCACGGACAAGTCTCCATCAATGCATCAGGGGTTCAATAAAGGCTCTAAGATGCAGCGGTGGCTCACTAATACTGGGTGCAGAATGGCACTAGTTCCATACGAAATTACTAGAATTATAGTTCTATAAGAAATAATGAAATAGCACAGGCCATAAATAATGGAAACTGAAATGCAATGTTATTTTGATAAATAGTTTGTATTCTTCAGAATAGCACATTTGGTTAGTTGGCTGGTTATTGGAGTTCTTTACGTCCGGGCAACATCTAAGGGCATATCAGGGTGGGTACCGATCTGTGGCAGAGTGCACTCATTGCGATTATATAGTGCCGTTCCACTGGGAGATCAGACTGCTGGCACCAGGAATTGATATCCCACTCCGTCACACTACCCCCCCCCCCCCCTGAGCTAACAATCTATCATAAACAAAGTTCCATCACATCTTAGCCATTTCGCCCCATCTCAACATCCCTCTATATTCCTTAGACCAGGGGTATTGAGCCCTAATAACTATCTGGGTCGCTTCATGGTAAATGGGGCCAAAGTGTTATGGTGCTGTCACATTATGACGCTTCTCGCCGGCGTGCCACCAACACGCAAAATCACTTTTAATCGTCGAGACACGCCAAACCTTTCGGTGTCAGTGCAATGTAGTGGTAGTGTGCGGCCGACGTTGTGGTAAGGTATATCGACGTGGGAGAAAAATCCCCAAAAAGGTGGGCGCAGCGTCTTTCAACGAGCCTCACGCATGCGCGTCGTGTTCCTAGCTTTCACATAACGTTATTCCAGCGCATGTAACGTATCTCGACATGCCCCATACGTCACCATAACATTGGCACCCGCGCATTGTCGCACGTTGAAGCTTTTGTGCAAGCACAAAACTTCACCAACCCCCTGACGCGTGCCGCCGACCATCACCGTAGATTGACGTATACCAACTCGCGGCTAACACCTGCATAATGCTTCCTGACGTATCCCGACGTAGCGCCAACAAAATCACATAGGTCGACATGCATTGGCGAGAAGCATTGTAATGTGACAGCACCATTACATGATGGTCAAAAATTAATATTGTGTATTTTCCTCAATTTTCCGCTGAGTAGCCAACTCTTGTCCATATATATATTGGTAACATAAAGCAAAAGATAGGTGAGGTTACCATTTTGTCAGAAAAACAAGAACTAATTGAGTAGCCAGCCCTAAGTGTGGACTTATTAATCAACAAGTGTGGATTTATTAATCAAAACAATTATTTAAGACAATTTATTGCATGAAACAATTAGCTTTTATGTTGTGATCCCATAAGTATAGAAATCCACTGTAAAGAAATATGCATAGGGTGGTTATATTCTTCCCAATTTTGAGTTGTGGACGTAACACAATAAATAGAAGGGGACACCAACAATAATATGGAACTTCAACATCATTTTCCCCCATAAAGCTTTGTAGACAAATTATATTACTTGCCATGGTACTAGAAAATAGCCTTACACATGCAACAATAGCATCTGCTTTTTCTTACTGAAGCTCTGGTATTCCCAGGATAACATGTTTCCTAATTTAAAAAGCATGGGACACGACAGTTACGTCTAGAACCAGTTTAATCACTATGGAATATTAGATAGAAAAAATATATATATGCATACAAAATGAATATTTATTTAAAATAAGAGTCTTCTTTTATTATTTCATTGACTAACAGGTAATATTCTATGCAAAATAAAGGTATAGTAGGCTGTGGAAAAGTCCATATTCTCCATGTAACAAATTCATGCCTTTAAAACACCATATTTTTGGAATGAACACGTTGGCTTTCCTTTACTATGTCACATTAGGCCTTAATTCTTTCAGATCTATCCCTCCAATGTGTAACAATACCAATTCTATAAAGAAAATAACTCGTATACTCTTTCCATAATTTGTTTTATCATTACATACTGGAAAGTACATTGGCCCCATTTACCAAGAAACGACCTATCTACTTTTAATGCAACTTGACCTATTTTTATGTTGTTATCCTTGTATAATCTGTCACATTGATTATCTTTCATTAATAATGACATTTGTAAAATATATACATATACATAATTATACATCCTATGTAATTTCCTAACTTATGATTTATCTTGATGTTATTTGTTAAACTCTTAAATTAATTAAATGCATTTGCTAGTTAGCAATCCTCACAGGTACCGACTTGTAACAGTGCGCACTCATGGCTACTTTATCTTGCTGCCCCACTGGGAAGTCAGGCCACAGGCACCATGACCTGATATCTCGCTCAGTCACATTATCCTACCCCTGAGCTAACCAGTCCTTGCCCTATCCTAACAATGCCGAGCGCCAGGCTAGGTAGCGACAAGTATACATTTGGTAAGTCATTGGTTTGACTCCACTGGGAATCCAACTCCCGACCTTCCGCATGGCAAAGCTGCGCTTTACCGATTCGGCGGCCAAGGCCGGTGATAGAAGAGATCCTTGGAAGGATGCTTTCCCAAATCCACCCCACCATATTCTATAATAAAATAAATTCAATTTTAATTAAAATCAAATCAGACAACTACAAACGAGAAACAACGCGACACGCTCAGAACAAGTGCCTTTCAGGCGTGAAGTGTGAGGGGGGAAACAAAGACTTGCTACAAATGGAAACAAACAAAGAACTGCTGCTCAGTTTTATTCCGCGGCCTAACCGAACTTAGAGCGCCCGTCTCATTACGTGGCAATCCCACTCACCCACAGCGCGCAATATGGTTCATAATTCACCCGCGAGAGGGTCCTATCTGTGGCAGGCGGCAGGCGGCGGCAGTGGCGCCCTCTGCGGTGTGGTTATTAGCTCGGTGGTCCTCCTCCTCCCCGTGATTCTCAATCAGCGCAACAAACCTATCCCTATTATCGCCACTCCAAACCTACCCCTATTATCGCCATTCCAAACCTACCCCTATTATCGCCACTCCACCATCGCCGGCACCCCGCCTTCATTTCCATTTGATTACCCGCAGCCTCTCTCCCTCCCTCCCCTCCCTTCCTCCCTCCCCCAGTCCCCTCCGCCTCCTCCCTCCGCCCCCCTCCCTCCCTCCCCCCTCCCCCTCAGACCCTCTCTCCCTCCATCCCCCTTCCCTTCCCCT
Organism: Branchipolynoe longqiensis; assembly: GCA_030323885.1. Classification (NCBI taxonomy): domain Eukaryota; kingdom Metazoa; phylum Annelida; class Polychaeta; order Phyllodocida; family Polynoidae; genus Branchipolynoe; species Branchipolynoe longqiensis. Next base: position 75,760,503 of record CM059199.1, on the reverse strand, counting down.
CCCCATTCCTCCACTTCTCCCCCACCAGTCCCGCCTACTCCGTCCGCCCCCCTCCCCGTTTTCCCCCCACTCCCTACCCCTCTCCTCTTTCCCCCCTACCCTTCCGCTATCCCTTCCATAATGATCCCCTTCACCCCCCTCACCCCCTCACCCCTCACCTTCCTACCCATCTCCTCTAATTCCCCTTCCTCCTCCGTCTCCTCCAATCTATGTCCTTCCTCCTCCCTCTCCCCAGTACCTCCTCTCAACTCTCCTCCTCCTCCTCCCATCTTACAGCTTCTTCCTCTCCTCTCCTCTCCTTCCTCTCCTCTCTCCTCTCTCTCTCCTCTCCTCCTTTCCCTCTCTCCTCTTCTCCCCTCTCCTCTTCACTTCCCTGTCTATACTTGTCTCTCTCTTCTATCTTTTCCTCGTTCTCCTCTCCCTTCATCCCCTCCTCTCAACACTCTTCCCCCTCTCCACTTCCTCCCTTCTTCCTCCTCTCCCCATACATTCCTCCTCTCCCTTCCCCTCCTCTACCCACTCTCCCCTCTCCCCCTTCAACCCTCTCTATCTTCTCCTCCTCTCTCCTCTCCTCCCCCCCCTCTCCCCCTTCCCACCCACTCGCCCCCACCATTACCTCCATCTCATTTCTCGCCCTCTCTTCACTCTCCCCAATCCCCATTCCCAAACTTCGTGCTCCTCCCCCGCCCCACAACATTCCCCCGCCCGCTTTTTTTTTTTTTCGTTCACGTTTCTTTCCCGTCCCCCTCCTCCACCATCTACTACTTCCCCCCAACACCACCACCACCCCCCCCCCACCCCCACCCCACCACCACTCACCAGCACCACACCACCCCCACCACCACACCCCCTCGAAACAACACCACCACCACCACCCCGCCCCACCCTTCGCTAAAAGGAGACTACTAGAAATACACAGTAACTGTAACAGCACGGATAGTCTGAAATAAAACCGGATGTGGGCACAAAGCGCCCCCTGGTGACCAGACGGGGCGGTTCTCAGGCGGCGCATTAACGCCGCCTGGCGGCCGGTGCCGCTTTTTACCGCCAAAAACCTGGCGCCATCAAAGGGCCAAAATCGAACACCATTTACGTCGCCGTTCTCCCGCCTCCGCCTCCGCCTCCGCCTCCTCCTCCTCAGGCTCATTCTCCTACATCGACTCCTGCTGATGTTCCTCCTCTTCTTCATCCCCCATCCTCTCCCCTCCTCCATTCTCCTTTTCTTCTTCCTCTTCCTCCGCCCCATTCCTCCTCTCTCACATTCATCTCTCCTCCTCCTCCATCCACCTCCTTTTCCTTTTACTCCTCGTCCGTCATCCTCTTCCTCTTTTTCTTGCTCCTCCTCCTCCTCAGGCTCATTCTCTTACTTCCCCTCCTGCTCCTCTTTCCCTTTCTCCTTTCTCATCCACTCACATTTCCATTCTCTCCTGCTCCTCCTCCATCCACCTCCTCCTCTTCTTGCTCCTCCTCCTATCCCATCCTCCTCTTCTCCCCCACCCAACCTTTCCTCCACTCCTCTCCGCCCTCGCCCTCCTCCTCCTCCTCCATATCCGTTCTCCTTCCCCTAATTGTCACCTCCTCTTCCTCACCTCCTCCTCACTTCTCCTCCCGCCTCTCCTCCTTATTCCTCCAGTTTCCTCCTGTTACTCCTTCTCCTCCACTCCACCTCTTCCTCTCCCCTTTTCGCCACCATGTTACCTACTTCTCGACCCTCTCCTTCCTCACACCCTTTCCTAACCACCTCTCCTTCCCATCCATCCCTTTCTCCCCTCCTCTCTTCTCTTTCCTCCTGTCCTCCGTATCTCCCTACTCTCTGTAACCTCCGACCTTCTGCTCTTCTTCTGTGCAGGTTGTTCCTCTTCCTCCATACACTTCCGCCCTCCTCTGCTATATTCCTTTTCGTCCACCCCTCTTCCCCTCCTCTTCCCGCCCTTTCACAATCTTCCGCCCTCTTCCCCATCTACTTTCTTCACTCTCCTCTGGAACCCTTTTATCTCATTCCTCTATTCCTTCCTCCTGCCATCCTTCTCCTCTTCTCTCTTTGTCTGTTATTCATACATCATCATTCTCCTCTTCTGTCTTTGTCCGTCCCTCCTACATCAACTCTTCTCCCTTTGTCAATCACTCATACATCACACTTCTCCTCTTCTCCCTTTGTCCATCACTCATACATCATACTTCTCCTCTTCTCCCTTTGTCCATCACTCCTACATCATCCTTCTCCTCTTCTGCCTTTGTCCATCACTCCTACATCATCCTTCTCCTCTTCTCTCTTTGTCCATCACTCCTACATCATCCTTCTCCTCTTCTCCCTTTGTCCATCACTCATACATCAACCTTCATCTCTTCTCTCTTTGTCCATCACTCATACATCAACCTTCTCCTCTTCTGTGTTAGTCCATTACTCCTACATCATCCATCTCCTCTTTTCTCTTTGTCCGTCACTCCTACATCATCCTTCTCCTCTTCTCTCTTTGTCCGTCACTCCTACATCGTCCTTCTCCTTTTCTCCCCTTGTCCATCACTCATGCATCATCCTTCTCCTCTTCTCCCTTTGTCCATCACTCATACATCATACTTCTCCTCTTCTCCCTTTGTCCATCACTCATACATCATACTTCTCCTCTTCTCCCTTTGTCCATCACTCCTACATCATCCTTCTCCTCTTCTGTCTTTGTCTGTCACTCCTACATCACCCTTCTCCTCTTCTCCATTTGTCCATCACTCATACATCAACCTTCATCTCTTCTCTCTTTGTCCATCACTCGTACATCATCCTTCTCCTCTTCTGTCTTTGTCTGTCACTCCTACATTATCCTTCTCCTCTTCTGTCTTTGTCTGTCACTCCTACATCACCCTTCTCCTCTTCTCCATTTGTCCATCACTCCTACATCAATCTACTCCTCTTCTGTCTTTGTCCATCACTCCTACATCAATCTGCTCCTCTTCTCCCTTTGTCTGTCACTCATACATCATACTTCTCCTCTTCTCCCTTTGTCCATCACTCATACATCATACTTCTCCTCTTCTCCCTTTGTCCATCACTCATACATCACACTTCTCCTCTTCTCCGTTTGTCCATCACTCATACATCATACTTCTCCTCTTCTCCCTTTGTCCATCACTCCTACATCATCCTTCTCCTCTTCTGCCTTTGTCCATCACTCCTACATCATCCTACTCCTCGTCTCTCTTTGTCCATCACTCATACATCAACCTTCATCTCTTCTCTCTTTGTCCATCACTCCTACATCAACCTTCTCCTCTTCTGTGTTAGTCCATTACTCTTACATCATCCATCTCCTCTTTTCTCTTTGTCCGTCACTCCTACATCATCCTTCTCCTCTTCTCTCTTTGTCCGTCACTCCTACATCATCCTTCTCCTTTTCTCCCCTTGTCCATCACTCATACATCATCCTTCTCCTCTTCTCCCCTTGTCCATCACTCAGACATCATACTTCTCCTCTTCTCCCTTTGTCCATCACTCATACATCATACTTCTCCTCTTCTCCCTTTGTCCATCACTCCTACATCATCCTTCTCCTCTTCTGTCTTTGTCTGTCACTCCTACATCAATCTTCTCCTCTTCTGTCTTTGTCCGTCACTCCTACATCACCCTTCTCCTCTTCTCCCTTTGTCCATCACTCATACATCAACCTTCATCTCTTCTCTCTTTGTCCATCACTCCTACATCATCCTTCTCCTCTTCTGTCTTTGTCTGTCACTCCTACATCAACCTTCTCCTCTTCTGTCTTTGTCCATCACTCCTACATCATCCTTCTCCTCTTCTCACTTTGTCTGTCACTCCTACATCGACCTTCTCCTCTTCTCCCTTTGTCTGTCACTCCTACATCATCCTTCTCCTATTCTTTCTTTGTCCGTCACTCCTACATCATCCTTCGCTCTGCTCCCTTCTTCCCTTCCCCCTCCTCTTCATCCTTCTCCTCCTCTCCTCCTCTCCTTCTCTTCCATACCATTATCCCCTCCCCCCTACACCTTCTCTCTCTCCGCTCCCTTCCGTTCTCTTCTTCCCGTCTCCTCCTCCTCCCACGTTCTGATCCTCTACCCTCTTCCGCTCTCCTCCTCTCCCCCATCTCCCTCTCTCCTCCACTCTTTTCCCCCACCCTCCCCCCACCCCAACCCTCCCCCACCCTCCCCTTACATCTCTCGCCCTCCTCCCCATCCTCCACCCTCTTCCGCTCTCCTCCCCCCCTCCCCCGCCACCCTCCTCCTCCACCCTCCCCATACATTTCGCCCTCCTCCACCCTCCTCTCCCCCACCCATCCAACAGCCACTGTCGTCACCATTTACGGTTAGTTAGTGTTCCTCTTCCAAGGTACAATTTTAAAAGCCTGGTAAAGCAAAGAGGGGTGTTTGTGTGAGTGTGTGTGTGAGTGTGTGTGAGTGTGTCTGCGTGTGTGTGAGTGTGTGTGTGAGTGTGTGTGAGTGTGTGTCTGCGTGTGTGTGAGTGTGTGTGAGTGTGTTGTGAATTGTGTGTCGGGTGTGTGTGGAGTGTGTGTGTGTGAGGTGTGTGTGAGTGTGTGTGTTTGTGTGAGTGTGTGTGTGTGTTTGTGTGTGTGTGTGTGCGTGTGCCTGCGTGTGAGTGTGAGTGTGTGTGTGAGTGTGTGTGTATGTGTGTGAGTGTGTGTGAGTGTGTGAGTGTGTGTTGGTGTGTGTGAGTGTGTGGGTGAGTGTATGTGTGAGTGTGTGTTTGAGTGTGTGTGAGTGTGTTGAGTGAGTGTGTATGTGGTGTTGTGATTGCGTGTGTGTGTGAGTGTGTGTGAGTGTGTGTGTGTGGGGTGTGTGTATGTGAGTGTGTGTGAGTGTGTGGGAGTGTAAGTGTGTGTAAGTGTGTGTGAGTGTGTGTGAGTGAGCGTGTATGTGAGTGTATGTGAGTGCATGAGTGTGTGTGAGTGTGTGTGAGTGTGTGAGCGTGTGTGAGTGTGTGTGAGTGTGTGTGAGTGTGTGTGAGTGTGTGTGAGTGTGTGTGAGTGTGTTGGTGTGTGTGTGTTGGTGTGTGTGCGTGAGTGTGTGTGTGTGTGAGTGTGTGTGTGAGCGTGTGTGAGTGTGTATGTGAGTGTATGTGAGTGTATGTGAGTGTGTGAGTGTGTGTGAGTGTGTGTGAGTGTGTGTGAGCATGTGTGAGTGTGTGTGTGAATGTGTGTGAGTGTGTGTGAGTGTGTGTGAATGTGCGTGTGTGTGGGGTATTGCCACGCTCTCTGAGAAAGATGGTGGTTGGCGATGGGTTGGGCGGGAATTGGAGGACGCGCTGCTGGATGCGGGCGGGAGGGAGGTTGTCTCTCCTCTGCGTCGGCGCCTCTGCGCATGTCGTCTGCTCTGTAAACCACGTGACTGCCACTTGAGAAATGGGACGCAGGCAGTTGGCGTATGTAATACCCCAGTCACACTACAGCTTGCGACCACTTTACGATCACCGTAGACCAAAGAACCCACACTCACCGTGATGTCCTTGCTACCAAAACAATGGTTGCCGATGTCTGGGCATCACTGGTGAGTGTGGGTTCTTTGGTCTGATGCGCGAAAAGGAAGAGAGGGAAGGCGGAAGTGGAAAAAGAGACGTTTATTGAAAAACGCCTTGGGAAACATACAGGGAAACAACAGAGCAAGATACAAGAACAATGCAATACAGGGGCTCATGAGGAGCAAGGAAAACATAATTACAGTGGAATAGAGAGGTGCTCATAAGGAGCCAGCAGAGAAATATGGAGTTCGATTATGAGTCCGAGTAGAGGGGCGGGGACGCCGAAGAGCCCTCCACCGCTGAGAGGGTGGTAGGAGGAGTGAGAGTTGGGTGGGTGGATGGAGAAAATTGGAGAGCAGCGAGGAGGCGTGGAGGGCGAGTGACTGAGGGAGGCCGGCGGGCGGCCTTATAAGGGAGGCGGCAGAGCTCAGGGCAGGGGAGGTGTGAAAGCGGCGAGGCCGTGGGAGGGCGAGGGAGAGAGTGAGGGGGCGGCGTCGCGTGAGGCGCGAATGCTGCGCGACAGGGGAGGGTCTCTTCCTTCCCTCGCATCAAACGCAATGCTTCGCATTACGACCGATGCGCGAAAAGGAAGAGAGGGAAGGCGGAAGTGGAAAAAGAGACGTTTATTGAAAAACGCCTCGGGAAACATACAGGGAAACAACAGAGCAAGATACAAGAACAATGCAATACAGGGGCTCATGAGGAGCAAGGAAAACATAATTACAGTGGAATAGAGAGGTGCTCATAAGGAGCCGGCAGAGAAATATGGAGTTCGATTATGAGTCCGAGTAGAGGGGCGTGGGCGCCGAAGAGCCCTCCACCAAGACGGAGGAGAGGGCTCTAGGCGCGCCCGAGGGGGCGAGACGGGGCACGTAGCTGTGCACCGCCCCGGAGGTCCAGGTGCCTTGGGCCATGATCTCGTGAAGGGGCACCTCGGCGCACTGGCAGGCCTGGGCGGCGCCTCGGCGGAGGCTGTGGAGGGTGTAGCTCTCCGGAGACGGCACCCCTCGGGCCTGCAGGGCCCCCCTTAGGAGCGCGGTGAGGGAGTGAGGGTCGAGGGGCCGGCCGGAGGGCATGAGGAGGGCCGGCGCATCAGGGGGTGTCGGGCACTGGGCGAGGGCGTGCTGCCAGGCGGTGACCGGGCAGAGGCAAGATCCGGGGATTGCAGGGATGAAGAGGGCAACCGCGCCCGAGGGGCCCGAGATGGTCTTGGAGGTCTTGATGATGAGGCGTAGTCCTCCGGGCGCGGGGCGGGCGTCTGCGCGGGTGAGGGTGTGGGGGCCGCCCCACCCCTCGGGGCTCGGGGACAGCAGGTTTGACTGGCGGAGCATCCTGAAGTACCCGAGGAGGAGGGCGGCCCGAGGGATGAGTGAGGCAGGGCCCGCCTGGGCGAGGTGGGCGATGACGAGGCTGAGGTGAGGCGGTGTCAGGGGAGGGGCCTGGCGCGGCACGTGGGTGGAGGCCCGTTCCCCCCCCCCCCCCCCCCCCCCCCCCCCCCCCCCCGACAGACATCCTTGGCGAGGCGAGCGTCGAAGCCCGAGGTGAGGCCCCCCGCCCCCTCCACCCAGGAACGCGCCCCGGAGAGGGCGTTCTTGACGGAGGCGGGGGCAAGGGCGCGGCGGTAGAGGGTGGCGGTGTAGGCGGCGACGTCGAAGGCCGACGGCGCGAGGGGGTCCACTCCTCGGGCAACCGTGTGTACGACGAAGTCTTCTGCCTGGCGGCGGCGGTTCTTCCAGGTCGCGGGGGCGAGCGCTGCACGGCGGAGGCGTGAAACATCAGCCACCTCGGCGGAGGGGTACCCTAAAGGCAGGGGCAGAAAGGAAAAGAGTCGTGAGAGGCGTGCACGGGGGCGAGGCCGAGGCGGGCCACCTCGGACCGGGCGGTGTAGGCCCAGGGGCCGGGTAGATGGGCGCGGCTGAGGGCGTCGGCCAGGAGGAGGTCCACCCCGGGCTTGTGGGCGATGCGCAGATGGAAGGAGCCGGAGGCCGCCATCAGCCAGAGCTCCCTCGCGCAGGTCCCGAGGGTGGGGTCTCGGGTGCGTCCCGGCTGGTGGCGAGGGCAGGGGGGCTGGCGGGGGAGGTCGGGTCGGCTATGGTACTTGCTGTGTGGGTGGGCCGGTTAAGGGCCTCCGGGCCGGCCGGGGGGCACCGGCGGACTAAAAATCCGCCGAGGTGGCCGGCATCGCGCGCTCACGTGTGCGCTTTGCCATACACACGTCCTCACTATGCATTGTGAGGACTTTGCGGACGTTTGCGCAGTATGCGCAGCTATGGCGCTGCCTGGTGGCCCCCTGGCCGTGAGCCTCCCCCGGGGTTGCTTGGGTGCAGGAGGTAGGGTCTCTATTCCAGGCGCTGCATGGGGCCCCGTGCAGGTCTCTGCTGTAGGACACCCGGGTGTCGGCCTGGGTGCGGGGCTGCTGCAGGGGCCTGGCTGTGTCTGCGGGGCGGGCGGGCGTGCTGGGGGCTTGGTGGGCGGGTGTGGTGAGGGAGTCCATCCTGAGGGTGTTGAGGGCCACCGGGTCATGCCATCCATGGGGGAGCCTCCCGTCCGCTATCCAGGTAAAGATGGCCTCTGAATAACGGCGGACTGTCGGCCACGGATGCACCAGGATGTCCCTCATGATGGTGAGGTGGTGGTGGTGGAGGCCCTGGAGGGAGTGGGCAGGGAAGGATGGGTGGCTGACGATGGTGAGAAGGGCGAGGTTATACTCGTCCCGCGTGGCCTCGCCCCTCTTCACTGGCTTCCGCTCTGGACCTCTCTCCACGAGGTCCGAGGGGAAAATGTAGTCACTGGGAATACCTTTCCGTCGGACTGTGAGCTGCGCCTCGGCGGAGGCCAGGATTTCGCGGACGGCGTCGGCCGCGGATGCCGGGCTGTGCTCCAAGGGTTCTGGTAGGTAAGCCGGCGGGAGGGCGGCCAGTGCTTGGTCCGTGAGCCGGCTGTAACGCTCATACTGGGGGTGTACTGCCCCCGGCAGAGTCGCTTGAGGCGGCAGCGGGGGACGGCTCCCGGTTGTGGCGCGCGCCCGAGGTGCTGGTGCGGCTGGCGTGATGTAGGCGGCCTGCCGGGGCAGGGCGGGCGAGGGGCTCTCCGGAGCTCCTCGGGCGCCCCCCATCTCGAGGGCGTCCATCCGGGTGGTGAGGCGGTGGAGGGCCTCGAGGATGGCGGCGGTGTCACTCCCCGAGGGTCGGTCCGAGGACGCCGAGGGAGACGCTGGGGCCGTGAAGGGCGAGGAGCCTCCCGGCGAGCCCGAGGAGGGTCCCGGCGTATCCATGACTGTAGCCCGGGAGCTCTTGCGGCCTTTTCCTTTACCTCGTCCAGGCATGATGTGGCGGCGCGAGGGGCAGAGGTCCGAGGTGCGGTGGTGAGGAAAGTAGCCAAAGAAAATTGGAGAGCAGCGAGGAGGCGTGGAGGGCGAGTGACTGAGGGAGGCCGGCGGGCGGCCTTATAAGGGAGGCGGCAGAGCTCAGGGCAGGGGAGGTGTGAAAGCGGCGAGGCCGGGGGAGGGCGAGGGAGAGAGTGAGGGGGCGGCGTCGCGTGAGGTGCGAATGCTGCGCGACAGGCGGCGGGGTAGGGTCTCTTCCTTCCCTCGCATCAAACGCAATGCTTCGCATTACGACCAAGGTGGTCACAAAGTGGTTGCAAGTGGTAGTGTGACTGGGGTATAAAACAGAACAGGAGTCCCTGTGAGACTGAGAGTCACAGTCGAGGATATGAATGAATTAATGATCAAACATCCAGTCACGTGATTTCAACATGCAACCACCTCACGTGTATTCACTAGACCAACGTTTTGAATAAATAACCGGACGGGATAGTCTCGTGGGAACAGCGCTGGGTTCCTGAGCGAGAAGTCCTAGGAGTTACATAATTGCTTCTTGTGGTGTGTTACTTCGCTGCTCATGATGCTTGTTGCCAGTTACTTCACGAAATCCCGTGGGTTCGAACCCTGGTTGAGTCAAACCAATAACTTAAACATTGATACTTGTCACTTCCCAGCCTGGCGCTCGGCATTATGAGGATAGGACAAGGACTAGTTGGCTGAGTGTCAGGATACTGTGACTGAGTGGGATATCAGGTCATGGTGAGACTGAGCCTGAGGAGGAGGAGGAAGATGAGCAAGAAGAAGAGGAAGGGGAGGATGGAGGAGGAGCATGGCAACAAACCTAAATGAACCCATCCATGACTACCACGTTTGAGCTGAAGCTCAGTCAGCAGAATAAACATATTTACCCCAATTTCTTTTTTAAATAGTGCTGGCAGCCTGATCTCCCAGTGGGGCAGCACTATAAAATCGCCATGAGTGCGCACTATCAAAAGTCGGTACCCATCCTGATAAGACCTTAGAAGTTTCCAGGACGTAAAACTCCAACAACCTTCGATCTTCCGCTCTTACCACTCTCAGGCGACCTGAGTTTGCCATTGTCGCCTGCCTCCTTTGATTGCATCGAAATTGCAACGCGAGCAAAAAGGAAAATTGAGTTCTTTTGTCCACAAAGTTCACTCTCGCCATTTTCAAATGATTTCGGATTATCCAAACAAATGCACTAAAAATGCGCCCGAAATTGTCTGAAATTGGAAGGATTCTGACGTCCTATTCGGCTGATTGTCGGCCGACTGTCGGCCAACTGTCGGCCGACAATCGCCGCTCACAGAGTCCTGACAAAAACGAACCGTCAAGTTCAGTCAAAAATGTGGCGATGGAATTAAATTAAATTTAAGCGAGCCTGAAATGAAAACACAAATCACAACCACCACGCGTTATTTCAATGAAAGCGGCCTCTTCAAGTTCAAGGCGGGCATACGCCAGACGATTTTCGTGAATATTCGCAAAGAAATTCTCATGGCCATATGCAATCTGATTTTCGCGACGACAATGTATACACATTTTCCATGATGATATGCAATGCGATTTTCGCGACCATTCACAATGCGATTTTCGAGACCATTCACAATGCGATTTTCGCGACCATAAACAATGCAAATTTCGCGACCACACGGCTAAGTGGTTTTTCCGACCATATGCAACATGATTTTCATGACCACACACAAAATCAATTTTCTCGACAATACGCAAAGCAGTTTTTGTCATGCCTCGCATTAGGGTTTTTGCAGCAATATGTCGAACCACTTTTGCGACCATATACAAAGCGATTTTCTCGACCATACACTAAGCCAATTTAGCAACCATACAGAAAGCAATTTTCGTGACCATATGCTAAGCTATTTTAGCAACCAACTTTAGCGACTATCTACTAGTACTAATCCATTTCGATGACCACATACAACGTGATTTCTGCGACCATATGCAATTTTGTAGTCATATGCTAAACGATTTTTGCGATCATATGTAAAATGATTTTCAGTACCATTCGCAAAGTGTTTTTTTTTTTACCTCTTGCAAAGGAATACTCATAACCACATAGAAAACAGTCAAAGTGATTTTCCTGATTGTGTGAAAAGCAATCATATGCTAAGTGATTTCCTGAACCATAGGCTAAACGATTCTCGCGACCAAATACTAAATAATGTCTGCAACAATGCACACCATGTTTTTTTAACAATCATATGCTATGTTATTAGGCAGCGACAAGTTTCAATTTTGTAAGTCATCGGTTTGATTCGGCCAGGAATCAAACTCCTGACCTTCCGCATGAGAAGCCTGCGCTCTACTGATTCAGCCACCACGTCCTCCTGTAGTTCAACATGTAGGATCAAACCCAAGTAAAAGCTTTGATTGATCAAATTTGGTGCTTTCGGTTTGGCTTGGTTTGTTGGAATTTGGAATTGGAATTGGTTTCGATTTGGTTTGTTGGAATTTGATGTCCTGGCAACATTAAAGGTCATATCAGGACGGGTACCAACTTATGATAGTGCGCACTCATGGTGACTTTATAATACTGACCCATTGAGAGACTATGCCACTGGCACCGTGACCCGGTATCCCACATAGTCACATTATCCTAATACAGTGCTAACCAGTCCTTGTCCTATCCTATTAATGCAGAGCGCCATTCGAGGGATCGACAAGTATAAATTTGATAAGACATTGGTTTGATTCAACAGGGATTCAAATTCCCGACCTTCCACATGGGAAGCCTACACTCTATCGATTCGGCTATCACGTCCGGTCAAACTCATGACGTGTTCGGACAAACTCATGTCAGGAGACGGACACTCAACTCATTCAGCGATCCCATCTGGTTTGTTGAGCTGGTGATACTAGATGACCTGCCCCTATGTAGAGACTAAGCATGATGGTAGAACCGGTAAGCGACATGGCTGCTCATGCGAAGTTTGTGTGTTCAAATCCTGGCTTAGTCAAATCAATTACTTGCAAAATGGATACGTGTCGCTACCTAGCCTGGCTTTGGGGATTACTTGCATTCGGCAAGGACTGGTTTTCTCAGTACAGTACAACCCCGTTAAACCAAGCTTGGTTAAACCAAACGATCGGTTAATCCAAACTTTTTTCGTTGGCCCGGCAAAATACTACCATTTATCATATAAAAAAAGTTGGTTAAACAAAAGTCAGTTAATCCAAACTATCGGTTAATCCAAACAAAATTATCGGACCCCAGGCCACTTCCAATATGGCTAAACCAAACTTTCATGTGGTTATAAGGTCATCTGAGACCCCACCAACTTTTTTATATGATAAATGGTAGTATTTTGTCGGGCTGCCGAAAAACGTTTGGATTAACCGATCGTTTGGGTTAACCAAGCTTGGTTTAATGGGGTTATACTGTACATACTTAAAAAACAATAATCAAACTGTCCACATACATTGTGTATTACATGCATAATGCACCCACATTTTTGCCAAAGCCAAGTCAAAGTCGAAGCCAAAGCTCGGTTAAACCAATGATCGGTTAATCCTAACAAATTTCTAGGGTCCCTTCAAGTTTGGTTTAACGGGGTTATACTGTATCAGGATAATGTGACTGAGTGGAATAGCGGAGCTATGGTTTCCCAATAGGACATCACTAGAATGTCCTTGTCCTATCCTATTAATGCCAAGCGTCAAACTAAGTAGCAAACAGGTACACATGTATAAATTTGGTAAGTCGTCAGTTTGACTCGGTCGGGGTTCGAACGCGTGGAGCGTCAGCGATTTTAGTCTTAGTTTTACCCATTTGGCCATTCCCTATCCACTCTAAAAGTAAAACCACTTCACTGACTTTTTAAAACAAACTAGGAGGCGAAGGATATTGAAGAGGCGAGTGGGTGGAAGGAGAGCTGGGGGGGGGGGGGGGAGAGCGGGAGAGCTACGTGATGGAGGAGACTGGCACACGCGGAGGCAGCCTAATTAATTAATCACACACACACACACCCACCACTTACCCGATCGATGAGACCCACTTTACTCACCAGGGGGCAGCTCTGTGATGGCAGGCGCCGTCTGGTGGCACCCAGTGGTAGTTTCGTACTCCTCACTCCACCCCGCGGTGTAGTTGGCTGTTTGTGTTAGTTTCGTACCCGCAGCCCCCATCACTCACCCACCTCCCGCTCCCCGCCCCCCGCCCCCCGCCCCCCACCCCCCGCCCCCCGCCCCACTCCGCCCTCCGGGCAGCATCAATGCAGAGTGAAGATAGTTGAAGCACTCTATTCTCTCTCAATGCATTCTAGAAGACGGTCCACTTGAACAATGCAGGGCACTAACCAAACCGACTGGCTTCGTTCAAACCGACTAAACCTAATTAAACAGCTTGGAGAGCTCACCATATTCGAATGAGATAGGTTTAAATGACTAGGGTATTATTTTATATGATATATCAATGACCTTATAACACTAAGATGGCTCACTCCCTATCTCTCCCATGGTTATGTAAATTTTTGCAGTGCCATCTTGTGGTGGGTTTGATCAGCCCGGCTGCCGGCTGGTGTTTCACATGTAAACACATAGGCCTACAAAGGGGAGAGGGTGAGTATAACATTTTTAAAAAGAGAGATTTCCTGTCATTTGGATTTGGACGATGTTGGGCCTACTGCCTGGTCCACACCTCCCTCTGCCCCGCCCTCTTTCATTCCCCTGCCCTCCCCCTTCCCTCCCCCCTCCCCCTCCTGCCATCTACTCCCTCCTCCCCTCTCCCCCCTCCCCCCTCCTGCCATCTACTCCCTCCTCCCCTCCCTCCTCCCAGTTTCACCGCCCTTCCCCGCCCTCCCATTTCATCACTCCCCTTCCATCCCCCTCCGCTCCCCCTTCCATCCCACCCTCCCCCGGCCTCAATGCCCTTCCCCTCCCCTTCCTTCTCCCATTCCTACCCTTCCCTCTCCTTATCTCCCTCCTCATCCACCTTACCCAGTAGACTCCCAGTGCTCTCACACCACACCTCCCTACCCTCACCCTTCCTCCTCCTTCTTCACCCCTTCCTCTCCGCCTACCCACACCCCCCTTTTCCCCCACACTCCCTCTCATCACTCCTCCTCACCCACCTCAGTCGGCACTCTCACACCACACCACATCTCACAACCCCCTCCCTGATGTAAGTGTGGGGGTGGGGGGGGGGGAGGGGCAGGGGGAGGGGGAGGGGGAGGGGGAGGGGGAGGGAGAGGTCCCAACTGGTTGCATGTTGCTACTCCTATAGAACTCCCACCACCACCACTACCCCCACCCTGTCCCTCCACCTCTCCACCCCACCCATCCCCGCCATCATACACACATTCTATGTGGTGGGGGTTGATGGTGTGTGTGGTTGGGGTGTAGGTGGGTATGGTGGGGTATAGATGTAGGTGTGTGTGGTGGGTGTGTAGGGTGTGTGTGATGGAGGTGGAGGTGGTTTGTGGTGGAGTTGTAGGGGTCTTGCAGAGCAGCACCTCACAATCTGTAGCATCCCTAAGCCCCCATCACACACCACAGCCCTAAACCTTCACCACACACACCTAAACCCCCTACCACACGCCTATTCCCTCACCTTAGTGTTATAGGGTCTTTGGATATATTAAAGCATTGATTTATATTATTTGGATCTAGGCATACAGAAACACAAGTATGATTGTTTGAGAACGCTGACTCTAGTTGGTCGCACAATAATAGCCTATCGTTTTTAAATTCAGATTGGGCAACAATCTGGAAGCAAATGGCAGATGACAGTGGATCTCATGCTCCCAGTCCCACGGGGTCGGGTTTGCCATCTTAGGTGCAAATCTGGTAGTCCAGGCCGCTCATGCCTGAACACTGAGTGGACTGAGAGTGCCTGCCGATAAATAATGTATATATAATCTCCTTCATATTATATTCCACATAAATGCTTTTATATATCATATAACATATTATAAGAATGGAACGGCCTTGATATGGTTGTATGGGTTTGGTAGCTTGAGCAGCTTGGGGAACCGTTTTCGCTATGGGCAAGTAAGCCTAGTTAGGGGTGCTGTGGGGGTTTATAAGCGGGCACCCACTGCACAGAAGTCACTTGCTGCCTCAGACTTTTGGGTCACATTTTATGTAAGAATAATGTAGTGATTGACATGTACACATGGCTGTTGCACAATAACCTTTAGGTAGTTTTCGTGATGGAATAAATCACAGGAAATTAAAAAAATATCTTAAAGCTGCATAGTCTGATGAAAATATCAAATTTTCAAAACCAAAAATAGTGATCTAGATCTGATTCTACATATGTGACTTAAATACTGGTGCACTTATCTAACATTTGTCGCCACATAGAACGGAGTACCAAGTCAATTTAATAATAGAACCTGTTAGTGTTACTGTAGAAGCCTACCATGTCAGAGTTTTGATGTGCTTGCCAAAATTTAATTGTGTATGTGTGTACTTCCAATATCTCAAAAGTTAGCCATTTAAAATAAACGTTACTTAAAACTAAAGTAAGGTAGATCATAATGACAAACCTAATATATTTATCTCAGAAAATGACAGAAACTCAAAATAATCGGACTTTGTAACTTTAAGATCCCTGATTAATTCCAGGATATTTAGTTGGGGATCTATTTAGTAAAACAGCATGTTAATATTATATTAGTGTTTAATGGCTATGGACCAAGTTCCTGTGCTAATTACTGTGTTAATATGCCCTACATCTAAACAACCACCCCTTGGGGACCGCTCCCACCACTGGGGGCCCCCTCCTACCACTGGGGCCCGCTTCCCACCCCTGGGGCCCCCTTCTCATCCCTGGGGCCCCTCCCACCCTTGGGGCCCCCTTCCACCCCTGAGGGATCCCCTAAACCCATGGGCCCCTCCCACCCCTGTGGGCCCCTCCTTCCCCCCTGTGGACCCCTACCTCCCGCCCCTGGGGGCCCCCTGCCACCCCTAGGGGCCGCCTTCCACCCCTGAGGGATCCCCTAAACCCATGGGCCCCTCCCCCCCTGGGATCCCTCCCAACCCTTGTGGGCCCTCCTTCCCCCCCCCCCCCCCCGTGGGCCCCTACCTTCCACCCCTGGGGGCCCCCTGCCACCCCTGGGGGCCGTCCCTGGCACCTCTGGGCGCCTCTCCCTCCAACCCCTGGGGGCCACTCACACCCCTGGGTTGCCTACCATCCACGGGGGTCCCATTTCAACCGCTCTCACCCCTGGGGCCCCCTCCCACCCCTGGGGGCACCTTCACATCAATGAGGGCCACCTTCAAACTCCTCCCACTCCGGAGTCTCCCTCCCACCCTCGGTGTCCCTTCCCACCTCAGGGCCCCCTCCCATACACGTGGGCTCCCCTGCCGCCCCGTGGGCTCCCCTGCCGCCCCGTGGGCTCCCCTGCCGCCCCGTGGGCTCCCCTCCCGCCCCGTGGGCTCCCCTCCCACCCCGGAGCCCAACTCGCCCTCTGGGGGAGGGGGAAGCTCCCACTGTGGGGGCCCTCCCACCCTGAGGGGGGGGGGGGGGGGGGTCCATTGATGTAACGCGCAGGTACGGCGCTTCCCAGTCAAATGATCTAATATAATAAAAGTCACCTTCAACCATATCATGCTTGTGTATCATTCTAGCAGAATTTACATATTTATTACTCATATCTGGGTCTTTTTATGGTAAATGGGGACAAAGTGTAACATGAAGGTCAAAAATGAATATTTTGTATTTTCCTCTCTTGTCCATATATATCGTGGTAATGTGAAGGAAAAGATAGTTGAGGTTACCATTTTGTCAGAAAAACAAGAGAACTAATTGAGTAGCCAGCCCAAGTATGGATTTATTAATCACCAAGTGTGGATTTATTAATCAAATCAATTATTTAATCAAATTTATTGCATGAAACAATTAATTTTTATATTCTGACCCCCTAAGTATAAATACAGAACCCAAACCTTATAAATTTAATATAATCTAACAAGAGAACTAATTGAGTAGCCAGCCCAAGTGTGGATTTATTAATCACCAAGTGTGGATTTAGTAATCAAATCAATTATTTAATCAAATTTATTGCATGAAGCAATTAATTTTTATATTCTGGCCCCCTAAGTATAGAAATGCACTGTAAATAAATCGGCATAGGACAATTATATTCTTCCCAATTTTGAGTTGTGGATGTAACACAATAGAAGGGGACACCAAAAATCATATGGAACTTCAATTTCAATTTTCTTTCATAAAGCTTTGTAGACAAATTATATTACTTGCCATGGTACTAGAAAATAGCCTTACACATGCAACAATATCAAGTATTTTTTTTACTGAAGCTCTGGTATTCCCAGGATAACATATTTCCTAATTTAACAATCATGGGACAAGCCTGGGACAGAACAGTTACATCCAGAACCAGTTTAAACACCATGGAATATTAGTAGGCTGTAGAAAATTCCATATTCTCCATGTAACAAATTCATGCCTTCAAAACACCATATTTAAAAAATAAAAATGTTTTTTTTTTTTTACTATGTCACATTAGGCCTTAGTTAAAAAAAAAATATATATCCCTCCAAAGTGTAAGAATACCAAATCTATGAAGAAAATACCTTCTCTACAGCGGGAGGTGGGTGATTGATGGGGGGCTGCAGGTACAAAACTAACACAAACAGCCAACTACACCGCGGGGTGGAGTGAGGAGTACGAAACTACCACTGGGTGCCACCAGACGGCGCCTGCCATCACAGAGCTGCCCCCTACCCTCTACCATAATTGTTTTTGACCGTTACATACTGGAAAAGCTTGTTTGCCACTATACAGACAAAGAAACTTATTTATTTTGGCCACATCATTCGCAGAGTTCAATATACCGTACATTGTTGGAAGGGAAGGTGAATGGCAGCAGAGGGAGAGGGAGACCAAGAACATCATGGTTTACAAATATTTCACAGTGGACAGGCTTGAATTATTCACAGTCTATCAGAACAGCACACCATCGGGACAAGTGGAGAACCATTGCATCCAACCCTCATCTAGAGGACGGAACTATTGATTGATTGTTACTGGAAAGTACATTGGCCCCATTTACCATGAAACGACCCATCTATTTGTATCCGTCATTACACATATACATATACATATGACATATGTGTATACATTACATAGATAGCTGGGTTTGTGCTAATGGCTGAGCTGTAAAAAAGACCATTCACTTAGGGGAAGTATGTGCTTACAAGTGCGAATGGTCGGAGACCTATATAACAATATGTGATACATAATAAAACAATAGCTCGGTAGAAGCGTCTGTGTTTTTGAGCCGGGTAGGCTGTACATATTCACAGAGACACAAGCACTTTGTCATCTATGATTGGTTGGTTCTTGGAGTTTTATGTCCTGGCAACATCTAAGGTCATATCACGACGGCTACCAGCTCGTGACAGTGCCCACTCATGGTGATTTTATAGTGTTGTCCCACTGGGAGACCAGGCCGCTAGCACCATGACCTGATATCCATGATTGATTGATTGATTGGTGGTTGCTGATATCCTACTCAGTCAAATTATCCTGACACTGAGCTAACCAGTCCTTGCCTTGTCATAACAATGCCGAGCACCCGGCTAGGAAGCGAAAAGTATAAATTGTTACGTCATTGGTTTGACTCGACCAGGATTCGAATCCGTGGGTTCGAATCCCACGATCTACCAAAACGGGAGACAGACACTCAAGTCATTCGGGCATCCCGTCTGGTCGTCAGAATTTATTGCTACCTAGACGGAATTAATCAATTTAATAATAATAATAATAGTGTTGTAGCCCACAGTCTTCACATTGTTACGCACTCATGGTAGAATGCCAAGATTGAGTAACATTACGCTTCAACTGGTTTATTCCAAAACCTATCTGCCCGCCGTGGTGTCAACAGTCAACTGACCCGCCCCCTAACTTGCTAGGTCTGACGTCGCCTCTGTAGGTGGTTGGGGTGTGTGCTAGCCACACGCAGTAAAGGGCAGCCCAGTTGGGGCCCTGCCCAGTGGCTAGCGTGCCGCCACCTAGCGCAGTTCAGTGTAACTGCATAGGTGTGCGGTGTAGTGTCTGCCACCACCGCGTGGTAGTGCAGCTCATGTACAGACTACTACACTAGTAATAATAGTAATAATAATAATAGTAATAATAAAATAAATAATAGTCATAATAATAGTAATAATAATAGTGATACTAATAGTAATAATAACAATAATAATAATAACAATAGAAGCTGTCACTGCTGGGAAAAATTAATATTGTTCCATGTTTTCTCTTCGAATATTTCCAAAGTTTGTAATTTTAAAGTAAATCTTTCCCAGATTAAAGCAAAGTAGATCTAATATAGATATGTATTATAGAAATATATGGCAGAAAGTCAGAACCCATCAGTTTTGTAACGTTAAATGAAAAAGTAGTTTTGGTCAGAAGGCACAAGTTGAAGCCTCAATATATATTTTAACATATAACTTGCCATCACAATAGTTACAGCCTGGTTACTGCCTCACAGCTGGGAGTGGTTTCGCATATCTAGGTCAGCAGCCATGCTCTATTTCGGGGTATATCCCTATTAGCTAACACATGTTCACAGGACTCGGCTCCTGAACTGTTTAAAGGCTGAGATCGTCACTCCTGGCTTCCACCCCACATAAGGAGCCAACCAGCAGTATGTAGCACTGAGATGCCAGCACTATGTAGCACTGAGAGTGAGATGCCAGCACTATGTAGCACTGAGATGCCAACACTATGGAGCACTGAGATGTCAACACTATGTAGCACTGAGATGCCAACACTATGTAGCACTGAGATGCCAACACTATGTACCACTGAGATGCCAACACTATGTAGCACTGAGATGCCAACACTATGTACCACTGAGATGCCAACACTATGTACCACTGAGATGCCAACACTATGTACCACTGAGATGCCAACACTATGTAGCACTGAGATGCCAACACTATGTACCACTGAGATGCCAACACTATGTGCCCCTGAGATGCCAACACTATATAGCACTGAGATGCCAAGACTATGTGCCCCTGAGATGCCAACACTATGTACCACTGAGATGTCAACACTATGTACCACTGAGATGCCAACACTATGTACCACTGAGATGCCAACACTATGTACCAATGAGATGTCAACACTATGTAGCACTGAGATGCCAACACTATGTACCACTGAGATGCCAATGCTATGTACCACTGAGATGACAACACTATGTACCACTGAGGTGCCAACACTATGTACCATTGAGATGCTGACACTATGTACCACTGAGATGCCAACACTATGTGCCCCTGAGTTGCCAACATTATGTACCACTGAGATGCCAACGCTATGTACCACTGGATGCCAACTATGTACCAATGAGATGTCAACACTATGTACCACTGAGATGCCAACACTATGTACCACTGAGATGCCAACACTATGTACCACTGAGATGACAGCACTATGTACCACTGAGGTGCCAACACTATGTACCATTGAGATGCTGACACTATGTACCGCTGAGATGCCAACACTATGTGCCCCTGAGATGCCAACACTATGTACCACTGAGATGCCAATGCTATGTACCACTGAGATGCCAACACTATGTACCACTGAGATGCCAATGCTATGTACCACTGAGATGCCAACACTATGTACCAATGAGATGTCAACACTATGTTCCACTGAGATGCCAACACTATGTACCACTGAGATGCCAACGCTATGTGCCCCTGAGATGCCAACACTATATAGCACTGAGATGCCAACACTATGTGCCCCTGAGATGCCAACACTATGTACCACTGAGATGTCAACACTATGTACCACTGAGATGCCAACACTATGTACCACTGAGATGCCAACACTATGTACCAATGAGATGTCAACACTATGTAGCACTGAGATGCCAACACTATGTAGCACTGAGATGCCAATGCTATGTACCACTGAGATGACAACACTATGTACCACTGAGGTGCCAACACTATGTACCATTGAGATGCTGACACTATGTACCACTGAGATGCCAACACTATGTGCCCCTGAGTTGCCAACATTATGTACCACTGAGATGCCAACACTATGTACCATTGAGATGCTGACACTATGTACCACTGAGATGCCAACACTATGTACCACTGAGATGCCAATGCTATGTACCACTGAGATGCCAATGCTATGTACCACTGACATGCCAACACTATGTACCACTGAGATGCCAACACTATGTACCACTGAGATGCCAACACTATGTACCACTCAGATGCCAACACTATATACAATTGAGATGCCAACACTATGTACCACTGAGATGCCAACACTATGTACCACTGAGATGCCAATGCTATGTACCACTGAGATGCCAATGCTATGTACCACTGAGATGCCAATGCTATGTACCACCGAGATGCCAACACTATGTACCACTGAGATGCCAACACTCTGTACCACTGAGATGCCAACATTATATGTACCACTGAGATGCCAACACTATATACAATTGAGATGCCAACACTAGATACCACTGAGATGCCAACACTATGTACCACTGAGATGCCAACACTATATACCACTGAGATGCTAACACTATGTACCACTGAGATGCTAACACTATGTACCACTGAGATGCCAACACTATGTACCACTGAGATGCCAACACTACATACCACTGAGATGCCAACACTATGTAGCACTGAGATGCCAATGCTATGTACCACTGAGATGCCAACACTATATACCACTGAGATGCTAACACTATGTACCACTGAGATGCCAATGCTATGTCCCACTGAGATACCAATACTATTGTGATATTACTGAATGCCCGGCCACATTTGGGACACCAGATAATATTACGAAACTCTCCCCGTCATTATCTCTCATCTGTCAGCTCATTTAACCAATGCTAAGGAAGAATGAAGACAAGTCACACAGATAAACAGTGGGGAAGTTGTGTTTTGTTAACACCAACTCCTGTCCACCTACCAGTGACCTATCATCCACACCCCTTACCTTCTAGCCACATAGTATCTCCTTACTACTTTAGCCTGTATAGAAAGCAGTGGCCACAGCACATGGGACAGGAGTCCTATGGCTGTGTGCCCACTCAATGGGGGACCTCCGACTTTTTAGTTCAAATTCCTGCCGTTCGCATCGCCACTGAACCAGTGGGCCTATTCGGCACACTGTCACACTGCAAACCCAATGGCTATGAGCAATCTTCATACAGAAGAAGTCAAATATCTCTAAAACCACATGACCTAGACACAAACCACTTGGTATACATATAGAAAACATACAACGAATACATTATATTAAATTTCTAAGGTTAGGGTTCTGTATTTCTATTAATTTTGAATAAAGTAAACGTTTTGCACTGGGCGTACCGCCAAACTCAGTGCATTGTCAATGGCCGTGAGCAATCTTCATACAGAAGAAGTCAAATATCTCTAAAACCACAAGACCTAGAGACAAACCGCTTGGTATACATATAGAAAACATACAACGAATACACTATATTAAATTTCTAAGGTTAGGGTTCTGTATTTCTATTAATTTTGAATAAAATAAACGTTTTGCACTGGCGTACCGCCGAACTCAGTGCATTGTCAATGGCCGTGAGCAATCTTCATACAGAAGAAGTCAAATATCTCTAAAACCACAAGACCTAGAGACAAACCGCTTGGTATACATATAGAAAACAACAACGAATAGATTATATTAAATTTCTAAGGTTAGGGTTCTGTATTTCTATTAATTTTGAATAAAATATACGTATTGCACTACGCGTACCGGCGAACTCAGTGCATTGTCAATGGCCGTTTAGGACCACTGGTACCGATGCGCCATCTAGTGTCAACAAATGAACTACCCCGGATGTCCCCCATTGGAATATCTGAATTTTGCCAGCATCAGACAGAGTGTCTGGGGTTCCTGCTCTAGAGTAGGCGTGTCTCACTCCAGAGCCAGGGGTAGAGTGATCTCTCTTCAGTATGTCTGAAGCAGAGTCTAGAAATATGATCTTGGTTTGAGGCTAGTGTGGTCAGAGGGCCAATGGGATGCAGGTGACTGGGCAGTCCACAGCCAGCCAATCAGGCACCTCCACAGTCAGGGTGGGTGGCACGCTCCCCCAGTAGGGGTGGCTGTCACTCAACCCAGCTGTAGGTGGTGCCCCGTGTGTATATGCAAAATAGGCTGGTGTGCACACCCAGTGGTCATGTACTGACAGGTCGTTGCAACAGTTACAATAGATCTCTGTTAAAATGGTCTTTTCTCCCATTGCACTCTTTATGGATGCATAGAGAAACATTTAAACAATCATGTACTGCCTCTTATATAGGAACATCTCTTCATTAATCTCAGGCATAATATATGGACATATATTTCACACAGCTTATATCATGTCATAATGGGAGTGGGATATTATTACTTTCAGTTTATATAACATCGTCCCCACTCCGTCGCCCAAGACTAATAATGCTCTCTGCCAATATATAATTCTTAATCGATAATCCGTATATTTTTACACTATGTACCAGTGAGATGCACAACAGAGCTAAACTAGATACTCTAAATATTCGCAGAGAGTACCACCACTCTGCGAAAGACCCACATTACATAGACACACCTGCACAAGCCACACATGTAGCGAGAACCACCCTTATTAAAGTACTACATGTTAAAACTACTAAGGTGAAAAAGTCACCAGTTGTTCTAGGGGGAGCACTCTGGAACCAACTACAAGCATCTGTCAGGAACCGTGATTGTTACAAAACTTTCAAGGTGAACCTCCATGCACACTTAAATCAATCAGCCTAGGTCAAGGCGGAACAATGCCACACTGGGGCCAGTGTAGATAAAGTATTCACCCGGTACTCACAGTACACGGGTGAAGACCAGCCTTATATAAAAACGGTCGAAAAATCGGGCTAATGAAATGAGTCTTTATGAGAGCCTAATTTCACAATCTAAGAAGCAACATTTATTCTTTGTATATGTCTTCATATTTCCCTGCTACCTTTGAGTTGAAAAATATAATAAAACATCTGGTTTCATGAGATTTAAAAGTGAAATCGATCACGTTCTATGGCCGCCATCTTGTCTTTTTGCATTCTCTCCCATTATACCAACTCTGTGACAGTGAACAATCTTCATACAGAAAATGTGAAATATCTCTAAAATTACACCACCTAGAAACAATATATTAAATTTATTAGGGTAGGGTTCTGCATTTCTTTTAATTTTGAATAAAATAGAAGTTTTGCACTGTGCATACCGGAAAACTCCATGCCATGTGAATGGCCATGAGCAATCTTCCTACAGCAAAAGTGAAATATCTCAAAAACCACACGACCTAGAAGCAAACCGATTGGAAGACATATAGAAAACATATTCAACACACAGATTATATTAAATTTATAAGGTTTGGGTTTAGTATTTATATTAATTTTGAATAAAATAGACGTTTTGCACTGCGCATACCGGCAAACTCAGTGCATTGTCAATGGCCGTGAGCAATCTTCATCCAGAAAAAGTGAAATATTTCTAAAACCACACCACCTAGAAGCAAACCGATTGGAACACATATAGAATACATATTCAACGAACAGATTATATTAAATTTATAAGGGTTGGGTTCTGTATTTCTACTAATTTTGAATAAAATAGACATTTTGCACTGCGCATACTGGCAAACTCAATGCATTGTCAATGACCATCAGCAATCTTCAAACAGAAAAATTGAACTTGAATATCTCTAAAACTACACCACATAGAAACAAACTGCTTGGCACACATATAGAAAACAAATTTAACAAAAAGAATATATTAAATTTATAGAGTTAGTATTCTGCATTTCTATTAATTTGGAATAAAACTGAAAAAAATGATCTACTATGTTACTGGAACCGGCATGTTGTTTACTGGTTGATATCGCCACAATGGCCATGCATCCGGTTGATGACGTCACAGGAATACCCTCTATTAGGCCTCTAATGCCAGCTCGTTATGGTAAAAAAAAAAAATCTTTTTGCACACATATGGAGGGTCGGCAAGGGTGTTCATTCATATCGATGTTTTGCTTATTGTCTTGTAATTGTATATCTATATTGTTGTAGATTTGTTTAACTATGTAGTGGCAATTGTCATTAAGGCAGGAAGACCAGTGCATCAGCACTGTCAACATGTGTTATTCAGAGTAATACAAACACTTGAACAACAAAAATAACAACACAACTCACACTAGACTAGTCTCACTAGTTGTCACCGTCCCGCCCTGACCTACTTGAGTTGACCCCATTCTGTAACGGCTCAGATGCTCCCCCCGCCCACCCCGCCATACCCCCTCCCACCCCCACTGCCCACAAACACGCCCCCGGATCTCTCATGTCAGGTCAGGTGAGGTCAGGTCAACCCGGGCTGACTTAGGGGGCCCTCACGTGGAGGTAAAAGCACCGAATAGACGAGATCAGGGTTTCGAGTGCGCATGCGCTGAAAACGGCGTTGGGAGCAAAGCAATGGTATACAGCCATTGAGTTGGATGATACGCGTAAGGCAAAACTTCCATTTTATTCATAATTAATAGAAATACATAGCAATTTGGCTCAAACATGGACGGAAGGATGCAATATAATAATATAATGAATATGTTTAAGGCACAACTCTCCATAATTAACCATTTTGAGCTAAGAAACATACAATTTCAGTCACTTTACAGGCTGATGTTTACATCACCATTGATTAGCCATAAGTAATTCTTGTTCTAAATATTAAAATGTCAAATATGTCAATACAAATTTGTTTCAAAGAAATATATAACCAATATCTGAATAACCCTACTCATTTTCTATTTCCTCATATGTCATTAATAATAGGATATAAATAAAAACATGAATAAAATAAGTAAACCTGACTCTGGCTATGGCTCTAACACTAGTCTGAGTGCCCAAATTTGTCTAAATCTAAATGCACATGGCCTAAGATGGGCTGATTACATTGACGTAAATGCAATGCTGAATAATAGATTAATATCTTAATTTATTATATATATTTGTTTAGTTAGTGTTCTATGTTTCAAACAAGAGCTGAGATGAGCTGAAACCAGCACATTTCATAACTGCACCCAGTGTATTAGCATGTGCCATGTGCTTCTCGCGGGTTTGTTTTGCTCTGACACATCCCACAATGCACCGCGCGGCTGGAATGGTGATGTAGTCTATTCACCCCGAAGCTTCCTGTCAGTTGAATTCTCGATGTCGGACATCCGGGTATGTTTACACTGTGCCCCTTATACCCCTGTCACACGAAGATGTAACGAGCAAACGTAAGGCTGACGTGATCACGTTTCGTCATTAGCTTGATGTACATTGGGTTACGTTATGATGACGTCAGAATGACGTTAGACTGACATCGAGCTACGTCACGTTACGTCGTGTGACGTCGGCGCGCGTCAAAGTTTTGAACCTGTTCAAAACTTTCGACGTAACTCGAACGTAAGGGTTTACGTTTGCCATATGTTCTGTACACGTTCGGCGAACGTCAATGACATTAAATGGACGTTAGTCAAACGCTGCTCACTACGTTCAACTACGTTCCACTACGTTGACCCACATTAAACCCAGTGGAAACGTCCATGCGGCGTAATGGGAACTTCAGGATAACGTCAGGAGAACGTCAGGAGAACGTCAGGAGAACGTACGTTCAACGTACGTTCAATGTTTCGCCACCATGTCATGACGTACGTAATGTAAGGTAATGTAAAGCAACGTAGTTCTGGTGATGGAATAACATACATAACGTTCCCTTAGCGTAATTACGTTGTCCTCTCTCGTTGAATGATGCTATCACTACGCTTTACCGCCGTTACTCTCTCGTCCACTATGCTGCATCCATGTTCAACTTGTGCCCAAATTTGCATACTACGCCAAGAAGTTCAACGTATTTCACGTTCTCCCTACGTTGACGTCGTTACGTCGTTACGTCGTAGTGTGACAGGGCCATTAGCAGCCACCACAAAAGGGTAAAATAGATGCAGTGTAATGGTACAGTCACACTACGACGAGTTGGCCGACGAGTGTCCAACGAGTTGGATTTTCTTAAAACCCGACGACATATGCAAATTCGGGGCCAAGTCGGTGAGACTCCGACGAGACTCCGACGAGACTCCGACGAGACTCCGACGAGACTCCGACGAGACTCCGACGAGACTCCGACGAGACTCCGACGAGACTCCGACGAGACTCCGACGAGACTCCGACGAGACTCCGACGTCGTCCGAACGAGAGAGGACGTAGAAGATATGTGGATTGGTTGTTGGTTGGTTGTTGGTGTGTTGTTTGGTTGTTGGTTGGTTGCTGGTTGGTTGGTTGGTTGTTTGGTTGTTGGTTGGTTGTTGGTTGGTTGTTGGTTGGTTGGTTGTTGGTTGGTTGGTTGTTGGTTGTGTGTCTGTGTGTGTCTGTGTGTGTGTCTGTGTGTGTGTCTGTGTGTGTGTCTGTGTGTGTATGTGTCTGTATGTGTGTCTGTGTGTGTCTGTGTGTATGTGTCTGTGTGTGTATGTGTATACACACATACACACACATACACACACAGACAGACACATACACACCGACACACACAGACACACACATACACACATACAGACACACACAGACACACCCAGACACACACAGTCACACAGATACACACACAGACACACACAGACACACACAGACACACACATACACACAGACAGACACACACACATACACACATACACCCACACATACACACACATAAACATACAAACACACACAGACACACACAGACACATACAACCACAGACACATACACACAGACACACACAGACACACACACAGACAGACACATACACACACATACACACACAGACACACACACATACACACATACACACATACACACACAGACACATACACACAGACAGACACACACACAGACACATACAGACACCCACACAGACACACACAAACACACACAGACACATACACACACAGACACATACACACACAGACACACACAGACACCCACACAGACACACACACAGACAGACACGCACACAGACACACAACCAATAACCAGCCAACCAACAACCAATCAACAACCAACCAACAACCAACCAACCAACAACCAGCCAACAAGCAACAACCAACCAACAACCAACAACCAACCAACAACGTGGTTACGTTGATGTACGTTGGATTACGTTATGATGACGTCATAATGACGTTAGACTGATGTCGAGCTACGTCACATTACGTCGTGTTACGTCGAGTTACATCAACGTTTTGGACATGTTAAAAAATTTAGACGTAGCTCGAACGTAAGGGTTTACGTTCGCCGTACGTTCTGTTCACGTTCAGTGAACGTCAATGACATTAAACGGACGTTTTTCCAACGCTGCTCACTACGTTCAACTACATTCCACTACGTTGACCCACATTAAACCGAGTTCAAATGCCCACGTGGCGTAATGGGAACGTCAGGAGAACGTCAGGAGAACGTCAGGAGAACGTCAGGAGAACGTCAGGAGAACGTCAGGAGAACGTGCATTCAACGTACGTTCAACGTCTCATATCATAGGTAACATCACATAACGTTCTTCTGGCGATGGAATAACATTCATAACGTTCGGTGAGCGTAGTGACGTTGTCCTCTCTCGTTGAATGACGGTATCACTACGCTTTACCGACGTTACGCTCTCGTCCACTATGCTGCATCCACGTTCAACTTGTGCCCAAATTTGCATAGTACACCGAGAAGTTCAACGTTCTTCACGTTCTCCCTACGTTGACATCATTACGTCGTAGTCTGACAGCGCCATTAACATGCACCAGAAAATGTTATTAGAACAAAAATGACCAACAAAAAGCACAATGTCAATGACTATTCCACCTCGTCAGATCAAATTCTGTTATTTAGGAGTGTAAGTACTCACTGCTGAGATAAAATTCTGTTATTTAGAAGCGTGACTTAATAAAGAATAGTGTTCAAATTTAAAAGAGAAAGTGAGCGCCTATTGAGGATTTGCCTGTGATGTAGGCATCACACTACTCCTGCGTCGTTGTTGGATAAAAGCAGTTCATTCTACTATCAAATGTATGTAAATAAAACAAAAGGCACAAATCTATTCACTGCTACGATCTAATTCTGTTATTTAGAATCATGAATATTCACTTGGGGGTTGAAATAATGTTATTTATGAGAATAGCTTACTCAAAAAGTGAAATTTGGTCAAATAGGTCGTAATGCGAAGCATTACGTTTGATGCGAGGAAAGGAAGAGTCCCTCCCCCCCCCTCCTAACCCCGCGCTGTCGCGCAGCATTCGCGCCTCGCGCGACGTCCGCTGCTCACCCTCGCCCTCCCCCGGCCCTGAGCGTTCACGCCTTCCCTGCCACTGCTCACTTTCTCCCTTATAAGGCCGCCCGCCCGCCTCCTTCAGCCATTCGCCTCCAGTCTCCACCACGCCGCCCTTCTTCTACTTTGGCACTCCAGCCCGGATCTACTCCACCTCGGACCGCTGCTCCTCGGCCGACCCTACACCATGCCCGGGCGCGGAAAAGGAAAGAGCTGGAAGGGCTCCAAGACGTCCGTCATGGCCACACCCGGACCCTCCTCGGGCTCCCCGGGTGGCTCCGTCCCGTCTACGGCCCCGGCGTCGCCCGCAGCACCCTCGGACGGCCCCACCAGCCAGACGGCCCTCCTCATCGAGGCCATCACCCGCCTCACCAGCCGCATGGACACCCTCGAGACGGGGCAAGCCCGAGGGGCCCCGGGGAGCCCCTCGCCCACGCCGAGGCGGGAGCCCGCCTACAGCCTGCCGCACGTCCCGGCGCCTCGGGCATACGCCGCAGCCGGGAGCCGGCCGCCGCCTCCACCTCAAGCGACTCAGCCCGGAGGCCTACACCCGCAGTACGAGGGGTACACCCGCGCCCACGCCAGCTCGGCACCGCCGCCCACCTACCGCTAGGACCTCGTGGAG